>CABHPP010139149.1:12181-56380 GCA_902168425.1 Peromyscus attwateri | reverse complement strand
GTGTGTGTGTGTGTGTGTGTGTGTGTGTGTGTGTGTGTGTGTAGATGACAAAGAATTGACAAACATGGGTCACAAACATAGCTGATGTATATTTGAATTTTAGATATTGTATTACGTACTTGTGGGTTCTGTAATTGTTGGTGTATAGATGTCATCCTGCCTCATATAACTGAAGCTTCTAGAGCGTCAGCACTGAGTCGTCATCATATTGTGTATTCCTGTCCTCTATATGTGTATTTTGGAGATTAATTTGTTTACTAGATGGAGATCACATGTTTATTTTTATTGCACTTAGGGCTTTCCAGTGAATGAAGGAGAGCCTCTTTTTGTAGTGCCAAGATTGGAACCCAGAGAAGAGCCTTTCTGAAACCTAACTTTTTCTCTGTGTAACATTCCAACTTCTTCTCTGTGTAGTGGTGCAAGTTGTAAGCACCCAGAACATTAGAGACATGATTAGGGCTTTGTTTTAACAAATCCAAGCAATTGAAAGAATGACTGACCACCACAGCTTGAGTGATAGATGTGGGGTTGTTTGTATCTTAGGAGTGCCACTGTGGGAGATTACTAGGAGTTGAGACAGACCTGGGGTCTTCCAGGACATCTCAACAAATGTGATTTTTGTATTATGATGCATTATGTCTTGTCTTTAGAAAGGGACGTAGAGAATGTGTTGCTTTTATAGTTGTGAAGATTCCAGAAGTATGTCATTAGTCGGGTCACAATGGAAATTCTGCTCACTTGGTTTTTTTTTTTTTGTGATTAATGGTTACACAGAAGATAATTTGTCTTAAATGGCTGGGTTTGTGCAAGGAAACATGTTACCAGGGATCTTATGAAATGTCTAAAAATTACATCAAAGTGTTTTCTTGGGCAGTTTAGATCTCTCTTCACATGAAGTCAATGAAACTTTTAAGATTTTACCCCCTTCCATGCAGTACGAAAGTTTGACTGTAGCTTATTTGAACCATCTAGTATTCACTCATGAGAAAGAATGCTGAAGCCTAGGCTGGTTGGTGGTCAGTGGGGGAAGTACTTGGCTTGCACGTGTGAAGAATCCACACAAAGTCAGATGAGGTAGTGTGGCTATAAGTCTTGTGGTCCTGTGGCTAGAAGGGTTGCAGAGACTGAAGACTTGTAGGCTAGCTAGCCCGGCATAGGCAGCAGTGAATCAAAAGAGAACCTGTCTTAACTAGGTAGAAGGTGGGGACCCATATTTGCGGTTGGCCTCTGATCTCCATGCTGTAGCACATGCATGTCCATACTCAGGCACACACAGGCATGAACCCATTTGTGTACACACACAGGATAGAAGTTAGATGGTGTGTTAAGGAAGCATTTGCTCATGACTTGTGAGTGACAGTACTAATAATGGTGCCTAGCAAGAAAGACAGCTTCGTGTATAGATTGGCCTGGATAAGGGTACGTTTTCCTCACTAGGTGAAGACTTGCAGCATCTTAGAAGTAAAACATTAAGTAGTTTCTGTGGGGTTAGCCTTCCTTCCGCTCTAAGTTTGAAGGTCTTAGTTGTAAGGCAGTAATTTGATCAGGATCGGTTCCATTTTCTTGGGTTAGAGTTGCTATGACATTTAAAAGTATGGACTATGCCTACCTAGCAGCCGCCTGCGTTCAACGTCATGGTTCTGCTTTTTGTTAGTGGTATGACGTCATTTTGACAAGTGTCTTTCACCGCCCGAAGCCCCAGTTCCCTTGTCTGCAGTGTGGAGTTAATGTCTGTACTACTGAAAGGGTTGCTGTGCAGTGTAAGTGGAAGGACTAAGATCGCATTTGAGCAGGTGCTGTGAACAGTGGTGCTACAGAGTGTGTTAACGGGAACCGTCAGATCGCGGATTCCTTTCTTTTGTTCCCAGACTGTCTGTTACATTATTGAAGGTCCTTTTGATCTCAGGCTGTTGAACTCATCTCTGCCGTTAGCTTTTAGAGTGCGTGTGGTGGGGTACTTCTTAAAATCTGTAATTGTCACACGAGCATCTGGTTATCACTTATGGCAGACCCACAGAGCGTGGTCTGGCTCTGGGTTACAGCTATGGAAGTGTGTTTCCCTGTGGACCTGACTGCTTCGCTCAATAGTACTTCCGAATAAAAGAAATAGCCCCATTGATTCATTTAATTTGAGTTTTCCTTGTCACTATAATTGTTGTAAAATAAATAGTTTTCTTAGACTTTTAGAAGTAGCTGAAGCTGTTGGTCTGTGCCAGTGATTACAGAGGCTTTAGAACTGAAAAACTTCTTTTTTTTTTTTTTTGATAGTAAGGTTCAAACCAGACATTGTGGCTACCTAATCAGGGAAATAATTTGATAATTATAGTTAACTGTCAAGATAGCTAAGTTAAGTCCAAATCTTGTAGTTTAATTGAACGTTTGAAACCACTGAAAAAAGAAGTTAGCTGAGCCTGGTGGAGCATGCTTGTAATATCAGTACCCAGAAGACTGAGACAGGAGATCACTGAGTTCTAGACCAGCCAGAGCAAGACCCTGTGTCAAAAAGGAAATTTTTGCTTAAACAAAATGAATTTCAGGCTTCTGTCTTCTATTTTGACTAATATTTAAGTCCTGTTTTTTGTCAAAGTAATATTTGTATAAAATACTAATATACCATCATTAGACTGTATTAGCTGAGGATTCAACTCAGTGGTAGTTATTGCCTAACATTTGTGAGGCCCTGAGTTTAATCCTCAGGTTTCGGTCTCTGTCTCTCTTTCTCTCTCTCTCTCTCTCTCTCTCTCTCTCTCTCTCTCTCTCACTCACTCACACACCAATAAGCAAGGTGTGTAATGTTTTAAATACTTAGGGATGAAGTTCCATAACTCCCTTTTCCATGTTTCAGCTGCATTTTACACATGAGATTAGCAAGTATGTTTGTATTCAGAGATAAGACTTTGTTCTCCTGATTAAAGAAAGTGAAGTCAGTTTGATCCTGTTGATTTAGTTGAGCAACTAGATTAGTCAGAATCCGTCCTGTATTGATCAAGTTGTGTTAACCCTGTTTTCACAGCCACATGGATGGATCCAGATATATTAGGGGGCGGGGGAGTGAGGAGAAATGATTGACTTTTGTGCTAAGACACAACAACAAAACCCCATATAGATTTATAGCTCCTTTAAATTCAAATACTCTGAGGACAGTATCGGAATACTTTTGAGAATGCAAGTCCTGAGCCTGACTTGGTAGCTCATCCAGTGCAGTGGAGGTAGAGGCAGGTGGATCTCTGAGTTTGAGGCCAGCCTGGTCTACATAGTAAGTGCCAGGCTGGCCAGAGCTACATAGTGATGCCCTGTTTCAAAAAGAAAGGAAGGCTGAGTGGTGTGAGAGACTGAATGCCTGACTCTTTATGTCATGTTGCTCTTTACAACAAAACTTGCTGGTTTGGAGATAGTTCTGATACACCGCTAAGTGTTTCTCAGGGTTCTTTCCACCACACTGTTTGAGGACCAGATGTTGTTGTACAGATACGAGGCTATAAAGCTAATCTAGAACACGGGGTGCAGATAGGAAGATGGGTTATGGTTTGTCAGAACCTCAGCTAACTCACAGTGAACCTGAAGCTTTTGTGGAACAAGCTTTTGTGAGGCCCTGAGTTTAATCCTCACCTATCCCGTTTGATTTGCCTGACTTTTCTGGAGCCCCAGGACCTTTCTCACTGTCCTGCTTATAGCTGCTGTGTATTGTATATCTCCTTACCTGTATCTTCAGATAGCCTGGTGAAGTAGTCCTGAGCAGCCTTTCATTGGTCGTGGGTTGGCCACATCTCGGGATCTCTGCTGTTCATGCTTAGGGAGGTGATGGAAGTCCAGCCATGCTAAAGAAGGTAGTCACCAGTTTATAGATCTGCAGCAGATGTGGTGTGCTACTCTGAAAGGTACTCTGTTCTGTGGTCTTGTCAAGGTACAAGGAAAATGATCTATGACATAGCATATTAAAAAATTGGATAAGCCAGACATGATGGCTCATGCTTGTAATCCCAGCACTTGGGAGGTAGGCGGAGGCAGGGGGATTAGGAGTATAAAGTCATTCTTAGCTGCGTAGGGAGTTGGAGTCCCTACATGAGAACATGTGCTCAAAAACAACAACAACAACAACCAGAAAGGCCACATGAATAATTCTCACATCTTCTCAGCAGCATATTGCTAATATGAGTTCTACTATGACGACTTAAAGCTTGTCAGTAATTTAAAAACTCACCGCTGTGCAGACCTACTTGGGCAGTTTCATACACTATCTAATGAAGGTGTGGTTACTGGTGAACCACACATATGATGGTGGTTTCATTGTAATGGAACTGAAAATTTCCTGCCACCTAGTGTGTCGACTGTGTCTTTCCTATTTAGGTTTGCTTAGATACACAAATAGTCACCGTCCTGTTACCATTGCCTCTAGGACGCAAGGCAGAAATCTCGCTGCACACATTTGTAGGCCTAGGAATGGTAGGCTCTACCACACAGCCCGGGTATATCCCAGACATATCTCTGAGAAGCAGCGAGTATCTAAATACTCGCTGTGTGTGTGTGTGTTAAAAATGTGCACATCCATTTTAGCTTTTGGGTTTTTCACTTGTTAAAATTAGAAGAGCTTCAGATGTCTGAAACTAGTGTGTGTGTGTTTGTGTGTTCGTTTGTTTGTCTTGAGGTTGAGGTGGGATCTTGGGTTGTATCCCTGACCGGCCTTGAATGGTGATCCTCTGGCTCCCCCATTTCTGAGATTACACTTGAGGGCCACCATGTCTAGCTGTGAAACTATATTAGTTTGTCTATCTATGAAATGAATAGTATCCTGAAAGAGACTTGACAGGTTCGTCATTCCTTGGTGACCAGTTTGATGGAATAGCTTTAAGAGATGCATGAGGATCCTTGTGTGAAATAAAGAAGGGAGTAATGGGGGGGGGCAGATGTAAAAAGTACTGTATATAAATGAGAATACGTGCCTCTTGGCTTACCATTTGTTTTAAGTAAGTCTAAATCTTAATTTCTGTGATACTTATTGCCACCTTGAATAAAATCTGTTCTTTCCACTTGCCTCTAGTCCCACAATTATTTGATTTGTTCCAAAAGTATTCAACCAAGTTGCTGATCCAAGAGCTAAAGACATTTAAATTGAGTGTTTCTCAAGAGATCTAGAATCTGCTGTCTAGTAGAGAGAACACAGACAGATCCCTTCCTTTGCTGATGTCTTCTAGTTCCATGGCCTGGCTCCTTAAGATCTCCTTAAGACTCATGTCTCATTTCTCCAGATAGTTGAAATTACTTCCCTCCATCATTCCTCCTAAAGTAGCTCTCCTCCTCTTGTTTATTTCCTAAGTCACACTTTCTGATTATTTTCATTGCTGGCCTATTTGTGGTCTGCTTTTACCACTAGACTATAACTGCTAAGAGTTCCTCCCCTGATCATTTTTTTTTTCCTGAGTTGTGTCCCCACAGGGTTTAGTTGACTTTAGTTGTGTACTAAATGTGCAGTTGGAGTAAGACTCTGTTAGTTGAAGAAATGGGGACAGGCAGAAAGTGATCTGCCATTACAAGCAGTATGCTATAAATTAGAGGCTGTAAGGGTGTGTTTTAAGTAGATTCGGTTATAAAAGGAAAATTGGAGGTGGGAAGCACACAGCATTCCAAGCCAAGTAGATTAGATCCTAATTTGTTTGTCTAAGAGAGCCAAGGGATTTTTTTTTAGTAGGAATGTGGCAGAGTTAGAGAGATAATTCTGGTAGTTATTTGGTAGATGGACTAGATTTTGGAGATTGCAAACAGAGAAGAGTTCTAGTAGGAGGCTTTTGCCATAATGGTGTGCAAGAAATCCTAAAATAAAATTGTTGCTTTGGACACAGAAAAGAAGCTAGATATTAAGTTAACTGAGCATAAGAGAAAAATGGTACCTCAAGGAGGGCTCTGAAGTTTTGTGGGGTATAGGTTTCATCCAGGGTCTCGCTCCAGCCTAGGCTAACCTGTAACTCTGTCTGTAGCTCAAGCTAGCCTTAAACTAATGACAGTCCTCCTGCCTCAGCCTCCACAGTGCTGGGATAACATACATGAGTGAACATGTCTAAGATTCTGACATTTTTCACCGAGATGAGTGAATGTTGGATGGTGACTTTGTATATTAACACTAGAAAGAAGCAAAGTCAAGTGTTTCTGATGGGATTGGTAAGTTTTGTTTGGGTGAGTTGGTTCAGTTTAATAGATATACCTAGTAGGTAGTTGGAAATGTGAAATCAAGACTCAGATCATGATTGACCTAGGAGCCAGCCATAAAGTTCATAGATAGCAACTGAAGCCCAGAAAGCCACAGGAGGACTATGATTTAGGACATATTTTTTAAAACATGAAGAAAACCACCTCTTCAAGCACACAGAGGGTTTGTCTTTATCCAGTGTTAGGGTATCCCTAACTGCTGCAATTTTAATTTAACTTCTCAAGGGCTACCTTAGACTTGAAGAAGGACATCTGATTTAAGGAGTAGACAGAGCTAGAGAAAGACAGAGTCTCACTCTATAACCCAGGGTGACCTGGAACTCACCTTGTAGTGGCCTTAACTCCAGGCAGCCCTCCTGCTTCTGCCTCTGGTTACTGGAATTACAGGCATGAGCCTCCTCACCCCCCAATCCCTTCTCAGTGTTGAACGACGGTCTGTAGTCAGTGAAAATAGGGGCACATGGAAGACCCGCTCAAGAGGACCTTAAAATGAATGGTCATCTTAAGCTTAACTTTCAAATTTAATGCCTGAACCTGTAGTATATAGAGTTTTCTGGCTTCTGTAGAATCTAAATCAAATTGAGCAGAAGAATTATTTTACAATATGTGGTACCTGATCAGTCTTTGATGGTCCTGCCTACTTTCCCACACACCTGCTTCTCAACCAACCATTTCATTCCCAGTCCAGACTCCCAAAGTCAGTAGTCACCATGCGTTTTGATTTAAAATAGTTTTATCAAGGCTAGAGGTATTTTTTAATTTGTGGCTAAATCTAGGTTCCCCCATACTAATTTTATTGATCAGCTACATCAAATTGTATGCTTTATTTTGCTTTTAAATTTGAAGACAACGTCAAGTGTTTTTGTGTTCCAAAGCTTGAAAACGATAATGAATCACCAGAAACCCTTTCCATTTTTGAACATTTCTCTGCTCATGGAAGAGGAAGAAAGGAGATAATAATAGTAACAGCAAGAATAGCTAAATCGAAGCTTACCATGTGCAAGTGCGGCGCTAAGTGTTTCCCATGTGTGCCCTAGCACTCCGGCAGGTTGTGTGCTGTATTTACACACGAGGGCACCAAGGCACCTGCTTCAGAACCTTTCCCTCAGTCAAAAGGATCACAAAAGATTGCTTTCACTCAGTAATTTGCTGAGCTCTTGCACGCCTGTGTGTGCGTGAGAGAACAATTAAACTCTACACATTCTATTGAATGTGTTTAGTGCCTTGGGAACCGTGCCAAGGCTGGGATACAGAAGAAGAATTAGACGGTGCTTCTGAGCAGCCTCTGTCTACCAAGAAGAATCAAACAGGACAGATTTCACTGGAGAGATTTCACAGAATGGAAATGTCTGTAACTGAGCTGTGCACAATAACATGGTAATGGAACTCAGAATAAGGACACTCTGGCTTTGTCCTGAGTGGCAGACTTCTCAATTACAATTTTTTTTTCAGTTTTACTCATAATGATTTTAATTACTTTCTACATTAGAATTTCTAGATTTTCATTTCCAATCCAGACCAAGACCCTGCCTGAAAGGTAGATGCTTTGCTGATGATTTATTCTGTATCTTGGCTGTCTCACAACTTTGGGGAGTTCAAAACGTCCCAAATAAATTGTTACCCTGTTTTCCCTTTCCTGGGCAGTCTGTCCGCCCTTCCCTTCAGTGTCAGTAAATGATAAGCTTAGCCAGAGACCTGAAGTCCCTCTCCGTTTTTCCCGTTTCTCATCCCTGTATCTATCACAAAGCGTTTACCTCGTCACTTGAACTTTTCCTTGTCACCTAGTACTGCTCTGGTCCACTCTTCCCTGGACCACTGATCAGGTTTCCTCACCAAGCTCATCTTCCAGTCCTCCCATTGCAGAGTGGTAATGATTTACTTCTTAGATGTAAACGTGTGACTTTCCCACCCCACCCTTCCAGCTCACCACTGCATCTGGGACAGATAGAAGAATCCTTCATGTGGCAAAGGTGACAATTTGACCTGTCCCTGCCTTTCCTGTTTTCTCCCTTTAAGTCTCCCACTCTCCATGCTGGCCTGCCCTTCAGGTCTAAACTTATTAGTACAATGAACTCTGTTTCAGCAGAAGGAATACATTAAGCAGGCTGATATTTATATATGAGCCTTATGAATAAGGAAAATGAACCAATGATAGAAAACAGTTAACTTCGCTGGGCGGTGGTGGCGCACGCCTTAATCCCAGCACTCGGGAGGCAGAGGCAGGCAGATCTCTGTGAGTTTGAGGCCAGCCTGGGCTACTAAATAAGTTTCAGGCAGTCAGGGCTATACAGTGAGACTCTGTCTCTAAAAGAGGTGGAAATGTATACATACATATAGAGAGTTGGGGGCAGACAGACAGACAGTCAGACAGTGCCTCAGTTTCCTTTTCTGTTGTTGGGACAGAATACCCTGAAAGCAACTTAAGGGAGACAAGATTTATTTTGGTTCATAAGTCACAGCTGCAGGAGCTTAAGGCAGCTGGTCACATCACATCCATAGTCCAAGAAGCTCAACTTCTTTTCTGTCTAAGGAGTCCAGGGTCCAGCCTGGGAATGTTGCTGCCACAGAGGCTGGGTCTTCCCACTCGATTAGCCCAATCAAGGTAATTCCTTAAAGCATGCCGAGAGGCGCATCTCCTAGATGATGCTAGTACCATCCAGTTGACAATTGAGATTAACTATCACAGAGTTTATTTAAAATACTAAGGAATATATCTAAAATCAGTTTTGTCTGTGCATAATAAGGAACTGGTATATCTTTATGTTTGAACCCCCAAATTTAAATTTGTATTTAATAAAATGTGGATGGCTCCTGGTCTCCTGTGGTTCAGCTTACCAAGGTACAAAAACTGTATTCTGTAGAAAGCATATTCAGAGTTTGAATCTCTTTTCCCTGACTAGCAGTGGTTCTGGGAAAATTCACTCCTGGGGTGCGGGGCCGTGGCAGCAAGCCACAGTCTTCAGTCAGCTGCACAGCCTGGAGGGAATCTTCTAGTAGTGCTCTCATTCAGAACAGGAACAGCATTTAAATCTGTCCTACTGCCTTTTAGACACCATTGCCTAATGATAGTGACTGAAGCATTAAATACACTTCTTTTTATGTTGCTTTGTGCGTGTTTTCAATAGATAGTTGCCAACAATCAGAGATTATTTATAATAAGAAATAGTCTTTGTAGCTCTCTGTAGGGTTTTGTCGGATTTAATTTTCCTTCATTATATTTATTTATCTCTGTGTGTATGCCCATATGGCCGCATCAAGTGTGTGGAGGTCAGACAGAAGACAATTTGCTGGAGTTCTTTTCTTCCACCACGTGGGTCCCAGGAATGGATGGAACTCAGGTTGTCCGACTTGGTAGCAGTGAGAGCCTTTACGTATGGAGCCTTCTGTATCTTGCTGGCCTTCTCTGTAGAGTAGATTTTAAAAACAAACCAAAAACCATGATAACCATTGTGAGGCAAGTTATTTACATGAATGCCATCTGTTTTCCAGTCTTGGGGCTGTTTGTTTGTGAGGCAGGTCTCACTTTGTGTGGCCTAGGTTGGTCTTGACCTTGCAGTGTTCTCCTTGTCTCAGTCTTCCAGGTGCTGGGTTTACAGGTATTAGGGTCTATGGTTAGAATAAGTAGTACAGTTAGTAGGTAGAGATGTGCATAGCGAACGTTAATTTTGTTTACTTTAATGTAATGAGCTATGTTTGCTTCAGCATTTACTCACTGTTTTAGATAATATTGGTGCCATATCCTTTCCTATGGCTTTTTGTGTGAGTCCAGGCATACTATAAATTCTTTTCTTGCATACTTGTACAAAAAATAATAATTGTAACACTGAGGACTGATATCTGATGTAAGCTCTTGAGACAAGCACAGGAATGTCTTCATGATAGAATGGCACCTCCAAAGAAGCTAAAGGTTTCCAGTTCTCCTCTGCGCCTGTGCTGTGGCCCCACACTGCTCTGCCTTTTTCCCCTCTGCTGCCCCTTGAACAGGAAAGTGGAGTAAAGGGAGTACAGGAAGTTTAGCCTTGAGATAATGTATCGAAAAATGACAATAGTTCTAGAATTAAAATGGAATTTACTGTATAATTCCTGAATTTGTCTATATTGTATGTCTTCATCTTTTCCCATGAGACACTCATCTTTGAATAGATTGTGCAGATTTGTGTGGCTAGATTTCAGACATTGAAAGCCACCTGGACCCCAAGAAATCTGTTACTGAGTTTTGATATGGAAGGATTCTTGTATTTTCAAGTTGATGAGGTAGATGACATTCTCTCCTGAATAATTGTATAAAGCTCTGTTGTGGATGTCTGGGTTATCACTCCATTATCTCACCTAACAAAAGTCACAGTCGTTCCCTAATATCACTCACATCCATTAGATCTGCATAGATCTTTGATGCTACCCTTTAAATGTCTTTTATATTGGTTTGTTCAACCAGAGTCCAGTCAACGACCTTTTTACACGAATTCTTTTGTTACTTTTAATTTTAAAAATGGACTTTGTGTTTTTCAGTGTTAAATATTTTAGGGTGTACCTTAGTGGATTGGCCAAGGAATCAGACTCTTTTAGAGGCCTATAGTAAACAGTTTAGGCATGGGCTCTTGTCATTATGGAAACATGAGCATGGCAGAGTTTAGTAAAACTTTTACTAACCAGGTACTGGCCCATGACTGGTGTGTTGACCCCTGCCTAACCTGTTAGGTTCTTTCCATCTGTTGCTTTAATGGCTCTCGAGTTTTCTGTCAACTCATTCAGAAATGTTCAGTTGCCATAATTTACTGTAAATCCATCTACAACTTTGGTGCATGATACTTGCTGTGTTCTTGATAATGGTTTTTGACCCTCCCTTCGACATACATATGATATCACCAGTTTGCAAAAGAGGAACTAAAGACTTGGAGAAAGCTGGCTGGCGACTGACCAGTGTCACAGAGCTAATGCATGCAGCATGGCCAAGCCCTCCTCTGCAGTTGATGCTGCTTCTCAGAGGGGAAAGAACATTCTTTTTCTAAGAGGCAAAATACGATTTTTTCTCTTGTTCTCGGGAGTGTGGACTGTTGGGTGGTGTGATGGAATCAGGAAGTAAAATGGCTATTTTCTCATCTACAACTCGGGAGCTTTATAGAGAATCTGATGTTGGTTTGGAACTGTGTTAGTTTGTCTGACTTAGAAAAGAGGCATCTCTCGGGACCAAATGAGTGGGCCTGTGTGGCCATGTAACTTGGTTTGTTACCAGTCTTGCCCTACTTTTGCACTTCTCAAATGATGGATGCTAATTTTGTGGTCAGCCTTTGAGGCTGCTCTAACATCCACAGCTGCAACACCAGTCTCTTAGGGTAGCACGATTCTTTTGTTGTGTAGAAGCAGATTTCTTTCGTTGTACTTTTTTGGTCCTCCATGGGAGGTTAAGGTTACTTTTGCTTTGTTTTTATGACAGTGTTTATTGTGGCCTCTCCGTTTAAGTCTCATGTGGAAAGTATGGTGTGGCTGCTGTTGATGAAGTTTGTCGTCAGAGCCGGGAGGTGGCAGTGTTTGCCAGGCGAGCAAAGGTTGCAGTTGCTGAAGTAACTTCAGTGAATTCCAACCACCAGGCTAGAGAGCCAGAGACCTAAATATAAGTGCTGTGTTGTCCATGCAGTCACTGCAAAGGGGGGAGGCTGTCAGCTTCCACAGTGCACTGTGTAGAGTGCTGGGAACACGGCATTTCAGGAAAACAGGACAGCTGTGGTGTTCAGCACTTTTTTTGGAGATATTTGACAGATCAAACTCAGACTAGGCGTTTACTTGAAAAATGAGACAAAACACATGATCAGGCAGTGAGTATGCAAGTTGTTGGTACTTAAAATAGAAATAACTGTTATTTAACTGTAATCCTAGTATGTATTTGTTGATTTAAAAATTCAGATTCAGTTGGTAGATTACAAGTTCAAGTTCATCCTCAGGTACGTAGAGTTTGAGGCCAACCTAGGCTACATGATAGCCTGGCTAAAAAACAAAATCCAGATTCTACTGAAATGGAGGAAGAAAAAGTCACTATAATATGCTAATTCTCTGAATAGAGAAGTTAACATTTTGACATATATATGTATATTTAAATTTATAAACCAAAATAAACTATCGGGACCTATACTAGTTAAATGTACGTGTGTACAGGTGCCAACAGAGACCAGAGCTGTAGGATTCCCTGGAGCTGGAGTTGCAAATGTTTGTGAGCTTCCTGATACTGAACTCATGCCCTCTGGAAGAGCAGCAAGTGCTCTTAACCACTGACCCATCTCTACACAACTTTATACACTAAAAAACAACACGAACCTCCATCGGAGCTTTTGTATTTTATACTATTCATAAAAGTATTCGTTGGGCCTGTAGAGGTGGCTCAGTGACTAAGTGTACTTACTGCCCTTGCAGAGGACTTGTGTTCAGATCCCAGCACCCATATGGTGGCTTACAACCATCTGTAATTCCAGGTCCAAGAGATTTGATGGCTCTTCTGACCTTTGAGGGCTCCTCCAAATACGTGGCACACATAGATATAAAATTTAAATATATAAACAATAAAAGAATATTTCATAGTATGTGTGATGCTCTTTTTTTTTTTTTCAAGACAGAGTTTCTCTGTGTAACAGCCCTGGCTGTCCTGGAACTCGCTCTGTAGACCAGGCTGGCCTTGAATTTATAGAGATCTGCCTGCCTCTGCCTTACTAGTGCTGGGATTAAAGGCGTGTGCCACCACCGCCCGGCTTGAGTGATTTTCCTTTTAACCAGTCCCTTTTAGATGGGGACGGCATGTCTGTCATTTCCAGTTTCTGTGTGTAATCTTGTTTAGTCTTTACTTGGCCCAGTCACTGCTGGTTGACAGCAGTTCCACAAGTGCTCACACATTCTAAATCTTGATAACCCAGAATAAATAATTCATCCAAGAAGAACAGTAACAACATTATCATCAGTGTTGTTAGAACTGACAGGCACTGAAAACATACACCCAGTAAAGCAGCACTGAACCACCAGGTTATAATGGCCTTCGAAGTTTATACAAAAAGAGGGAAAAGGAATCCAAGCTTAAGTATTTTCCAGTGTAAGAATTTAGGAAATGAGTTGAGCAAATCTAGGAGACGAAATAAGCATGGGCCAAAAAAAAAAAAAAAAAATCCAGAGAGGATCAACTCAGCCACAGCGAAGACCTGTCAGCAAGGTTGAGGATGAAAAGCACAGGAGAGTGACTCCAGATTTAAAGTGGGTGAGCGCTGCTGTGGCTGAGGCGTGTATGGACCAGTAAGAACCCAGGAAAAAGTCTGTGCCCTGGAAATTAAGAAGTAAGAGGATACAGAAATTTTAATTTAGCACAGCTCCAGAAGACGTCAGTTATCCCAAAACACTTACTAATGATACTGAATTAGTTTTCAAAAAATCTCAAGCAAATACAAGTTCAAATATTTTGAAAATAAGCTTTTTTTATATTGTTTTCCAGAGAATTTTAAGCAATAAGAAACTACCCTAATTTTTCTGAGACAGGCATAATCTTGATACTCAGCTTACATAGGACAGTACAAAAAAGTGTGTTTATATACAAATATATTTATATATATATATTTGTATGTATATATGTTATAATTATAACCATTAAAATCCTACTTACAAATGTGGATACGTTAACCCTAAGTGAAGGATTAAAGGGAGCTCAGATGTACACATGGAACAGAAAATGAAAGATTAAAGTCCAAAAGTATAAGAAAAAATAGTGAAATTAAGGTATAGTTGGTACATAGAATTGAATACTGTATGGTTGTATATAGGTGTTATAAGTTTTTACTTCTTAATTTTCTGAGACAGGGTCATACTATGTAGCCCGGGCTGGCCTCAAACTTGGGGCCATCCTCCTGCCCTGGCCTCCTAAGTGCAGGGATTACCAGCAGGTGCCACTGTGTCCGTCACATAATTGGATACTTATGTAAAATACTAGTGTTTTTGTATTGTGCCTGCAAGGCCTCAGGAATGACTGGACATTGGGACCGTGAGGTCTAGCCCTGAGTGCAATGTGCTTGGAGTCTGACTATAGCGCACCTGGAACATAGAGGCAGGTTCTTACATGGAAGAGTTACTCACATTAAAGGATTGAAAGTTACTTAAAGATAATATGTTTATCTATTGTGGCATTTTTAGTGGTAAGAGGAAACATGATTTGATTCTTGTAATATTGGTAATATTTCTTTCATTTTAGTTTTAAGAATATTTGTGAAAAACAAATTAGCAGAACACTTAAGGTCAATGACTTTATTTTGTTTTATTTCCCAGGATGTGATCTTCGTGGTGGGAAACTAAGTTTTTAAACTACCCCAATGGATGCAGACAGTGATGTTGCATTGGACATTTTAATTACAAATGTAGTCTGTGTTTTTAGAACAAGATGCCATTTGAACTTAAGGAAGATTGCTTTGGAGGGAGCAAATGTAATTTATAAGCGTGATGTTGGAGTAAGTATCTGAATCTCTGGATATGTGCTATCTAGCCTAATCTGACAGTACTGTGAATGAGACTGTGTACAGAGAATTTGTGAGCACCTGCTCTGTGCTGCTTGTAATTGATGCAACAGGGAGCCCTGTAGAAGTGCCTTCTCATGGAGTTGGCAGGACTGGGGGTAGCCACTCACTCTGAGTCTTAGTGGCTTTATACCCTAATTGAATGTTTATTGTATGTAAATTTTCCTGTTCCTTTCTAGTTAGCTAAGATATATTTTTTAATAATAAATCGCTTAAAAAATATGATTCATATCCTAACCTAGATTTAAGAGTTTATGTTTTGTGAAACCTATTACATTTAGGCCAGGCAGTGATGGCACACACCTTTTATAACATCACTCGGGAGGCAGAGGCAGGCGAATCTGAGTTTGAGGCCAGCCTGGTCTATAGATCGAGTTCCAGGATAGCCAGAGATACACAGAAAAACACTGTCTTGAACCCCCCACCCCCTGCAAAAAAACAAAACAAAACAAAACAAAAAAAACCCTATTACATTTGAAAGTGTTAAGTGTTATTAATAAGTAACAAAAATCTTAATGATTTGCTGTCAGCTTTATAAATGACCATGAGTACGCATTTGGCTTTGATAAAATACATGTTGAAAAATGCAGCTAATAAACATTAGAAATGTGAGAAATGCAAAATAAAACTACACCAAGATTACTGGTGTTTTAGTTACTTTTCTATTGTTATGAGATACCTTGACCAAGGCAATTTATAGAAGAAAGAGTTTACTGGGGGCTTCCAGTTGCAGGGGTTTTAAGATCATCCTGATGGGAAGGTAGGCAAGCAGGCACGGGCTGGAGCAGTAGCTAAGAGCCCCCCTCTTGATCCACAAGCATGGGGCAGAGTTGGGAGTTGGGGAGAGACTGGGAGTAGCATGGGCTTTTGAACTTCAAAGCCAGCTGACCCCGAGACACACCTTCTCCAACAAGGCTACATCTCCTAATCCTTCCCAAACCGTTCCACCAACTGAAGATCAAGTATTCAAACATATGAGCCTATGGGCCATTCTCATTCAGACCATCACAGCTGGCAAGGATGTGGACAGACAAGGTCAGGGAGAAGGTGGACCTTACACACTGCTGAACTGAAAATTCAGCATCTATGGAAATAGCTAGGTTACAGAATCAGGGTAGGTGTCCATAAGGATCTGAAAGGATAAAGAAAATGTGGCATAAATATACAATGAGTATGTCATTTCTTGGGAAAAGGATGCAGTGAAAGTCAGCATACTAAGTGAAATAAGCTAGACTCAGAAAAACAAATGCCACATACTTTCTCTAATTTGTGGATCCTAGATTTTCAAATAGATAAACCATTCAGGTTAACATACATAACATATACATAAGACAGACTGGAAAAAGAAAGACTATTTGAAGCGGGAGAGGGAGAAAGGAAAGAACATGGATGGTGAATTCGAGGAGAGTCCATGATCTACTTGTAAATTAAAGCAGTGGCCTTACAAAGACCAGCACTCTACAATGACTGTACACAACTTTTGAAATGGAGGGTTAGGAGCTGGCTTAGTGGGTAAATCACGTGATGTGTTAGGATACTCAGGTAGTGCTAGGTGCGTGCGTGCGTGCTGTTCTGTGAGGAGAAGGGAGGCAGAGGTAAAGTCCCTGCAAGGGCATGGGCCAGCCTGCCAGTGAACAGCAGGCAAGACTCAGTGGAAAGCAGGGACGAAGACACGCTGCGGTGTACACCTGCACACACACGACACACCATGGCATATGCCTGCACACACACAACACACCATGGCTTACGCCTGCACACACATACACATGAACAGTCATACCATCGACACTCAACACAACAAAAGATTTTTAAATTGGGATTGTATCTGAAGGCTCATTTACATTCTAAAAGCTAAATGCCAGTGTACCCTAAGTAAATTATCTCAAGTTCTTAGAACTAGAAACTAAGAATGAACTAAATTCAGCTAAAAAAAAAAATCTCATTGATGGCCAACTAAAATTTTGAAATGTGTTAGTAATGTCTCCTTTAACAAAGAAGGAATACACGGGGTCAGGTGCCAAAACACGTCTGTGTGGGGACTGCAGACTGTAGGATCACGCATTGTTGGCCAGCTTGGGTTACCTAATAAGGCCCCCACTCAGGAAAGCAAGACAAAGCAAGAATTTAGATTGACAGTCTTGAGGTGGGAGAATCATAAGTGTACAGTAATTTCATTTCACTGTTTCTTAACTGTGAAAACTTACAGCAGATTTTAGCTTTGCCATCTTGATCTGTGGCAGATTTGAAGTCTTCCTCAGCTTGCACTGTGTTTTAGTTTGCTAATGTGCATATGATCAAGCAAGGGAAGAACTCTGCAGGGAGAGATGTGTGCAGACTGTTTTCTCAGGCCTGTTCACACACTTGTAACTCAGTCTTCAGACTCTGTGTGCAGTATGAACTCAACTTCAAGGTGGTGACTTGATGAACGGTTATTTCAGCCTTGCAGAAGCTTGGCATCACATGTGGACATTACATGGGCACATAGGACAGAACAGTCTGAAGATGAATGCTTATTAGATGATTGATTTTTTTTTTCCAGAAAGTATTAATGAAGCTTAGGAAACCTAGGATTACAGCTACAATTTGGTCCTCAGGAAAAATTATTTGCACTGGAGCAACAAGGTGAGTGCCGCCTGGGTAAGCTTTCTCCTTTGCTTTGCTCTCCATGGGGAGGACGTTTGCCAGGACCGAAAGTCAGGTACAGTCGATGATGCTTTCAGTGTAGAGTGCATTGTCCGTGCCACTAATCATCTTTCTTTACTCCAACTACAGTGAAGAAGAAGCTAAATTTGGTGCCAGACGTTTAGCTCGTAGTCTGCAGAAACTCGGTTTTCAGGTAACATTTTCCAAAAATATGCATACTGTTCAAAGATTTAAAGTTAAAAAGTTTAATAGAATAAACAGATCTCAAGAATTTGGTAGCTAAGTGTGTGGGGATTTGGAAAAGATCCTGGTTTTTTCCTAAATTACTTTCCCATGGAGACTTGTTTTCTTGCAGGGTAATGCTCTTTGAACTCCAGTTTTTCCACCTCTCTCTACCATACACATACATTCCTCAGAAAATGCCTTTTGGTCTCTTAAAGACTAGCTGGTCCTGGGCAGTGGTGGCGCACGCCTTTAATCGCAGCATTCAGGAGGCAGAGGCAGGCAGATTTCTGTGAGTTCCAACCTGATCTACAGAGCAAGTTCCAGGACAGCCAGGGCTACAGAGAAACCCTGTCATCAGGAGGGTTAGAGAGCTGTAGAGCCCTGTTGCTGCAGACATAGTGGGTGGTACCCTCTCATGTGTAATATCACCCGTTGCTGTTTCTCAACTTTCAAGTATTTTGTTACAATCAAAGTGTGAATAAAATTACTACTTAGAGTGGCCTTGGTAGGTCATGTTCAAGTGAGCAAATAAAAGCAGAAGATGAGATGTCCTTGAAGTGTTCTTGGGTAGGGGGTAGAAGTAGAAGAAGTGGACTGCCCGTGGGGAGTGGGGGCCACAGTGTGTGAGGAAGTGGCAGAGGGAGCTTTGAGGTGTAGCTGTAGTGTGGATCTAGGTTTCTGCTACTTCGTGCAAGCGCTGGGTTGGAGAATAGTTGTCACCTAGAAGTGCGGTTTGGGAGGAAGTGTTTAACTGGGCTTATATGTGTATATAGCACAGTGGTAGAGACTCGCCTGGAATGTGTAAGGCATAGAGTTTAATCCCCATCCCCCCCCCCCACACACACACACATACCCATACACACAGAGAGAGAATGAAAAGAAAAAGGAGAAATGTTAAAAAAAAAAAATTGAAGATGTTGGTAGGAGTAGCTGTTAATGTTAAGAAAATATTACTTGCATGCAGGGCAGTGGCGCATGCATTTAATTTCAGCACTCAGGAGGCAGAGGCAGCACTCAGGAGGCAGAGGCAGACAGATCTCTGAATTTGAGGCCAGCCTGGTCTGTAGAGCGAGTTCCAGAACAGCCAGGGTTACACAGAGAAACCCTGTCTTGAAAAACAAAACAAAAAACATTATTTAAAAAAAAATATATTGCTTGCAGCCTTGAAGTTTCTTTCCCTAGCATAAGCTTACCAGTGTCTGAGATAAATCTCTACTATTTAAAAGCATCTTTTGACTGGCTCATCACAAGGATCACCAACATCTACCTGAGCCCACAGAAATGCCTTTGCATTGAATTTAAGAGCCCAGCCTTCACTCTGTGAATTGAATTTTCTGACAGCTTTTCCATTCTGACTTTTGAACTCCTTTCCTTTTCTTGCTCTTTTCTCTGTTTTAAATATCCCATTTTCAATATTAAGTTATACCTAAAATTTAAAAGAACACACACAGTTTCAATTATACAATCATTTTAAAATGGTGTTATTGAGGGTTTTTAATTAGTACAGATTACCTTCATAAGCACTGTTCTGTGTGTTTTAAAATAATTTATGAAATTTTACTTCTCTCCCATAGGTAATTTTTACAGATTTTAAGGTTGTGAATGTTTTGGCAGTTTGTAACATGCCCTTTGAAATCCGTTTGCCAGAATTCACCAAGAACAATAGACCTCATGCCAGGTAGGTCTTTGGAGAATCAAGACAACATACAAACTTTGAAGCTGCCATTCAGTATAAATAACAAAACATGATTGTGTTTTTATATAGCTATGAACCTGAACTTCATCCTGCTGTGTGCTATCGGATAAAGTCTCTAAGAGCTACATTACAGATATTTTCAACAGGAAGTATCACAGTGACAGGTAATGTATGACAGAGCCACAATTGCTCTGGATTGAATGATAAAAGAGATACCCATTCTGTGATTCATCGATGAGAACAGTGTCTAGTGGGCAGTCTCTGCACTTGCGAGGCAGAGGTCGAAAAACAAAGTAAGAACAGTGTCTAACTTGTCTCCTATAGTCACTTCCTTTAACCTTCATAGGAAGTCAGTCCCCTGACTCTAGGCACTGGAGGTTAGTTTTCCTACCTTTGTATCACTTACATATGATCTGAACTGTGCTTGTCTTGTGTCTGCCTGCCTTTCTCGTCTTAATGAGGCTCTTTCTCAGTGTCCCAAGTGATTGTATTTACTTCACATACTCTCATTGTTTCACCTAGTGCACAACTGTACTCTCTATAGACATTTGAATAAGAATATTCCACTATAATCTTCATTTATATATACATATATATAACATTATATAGTGCATTTAAATTACCCAGGAAAAACTATTTTATGAGCTCTGGTGATAAACAAAATATTCAAATATAATTGATTCCTGTCTGTTATGTTCTCCATGTGTTTCATTATCTCTTGAATCTTTTAGGTAGTTGGAAGGGGTGACTTCGCTAGGCATGCATGTCCAGGGAGGCATTGGCTTGCAGGCTGATCTTGAAGTGCACTGTGATGATAAATTATACTTGGACATTGCTTAGGAGTCAGGCCCCAAAAACAAAACTGAGCTAAGATAGATTCCTAGTCTTCTTCGATTCTTAAGAGAATGAAGAGTTAACAAATCAGCTGCAGTTTAACTGATGCCATGTGTTTTCCCATCTTCCTGGGGCCTTTCAAAGCCAATTGCTGGGCTCCTACCTGAATCCTAAAAATGGGGCAGTGAGGAACAGTTTCATTGTTCTCTTATTTCAAATGCTTCTGAACTTCTGAACCTAGGTTTCTGAGAGGTCTCAGTGTATCGTTAGGTCTCTATTAAATTTAGAATAACCCAATGTAAACTTAAAGAAATGTGAATATGCTGGGGGTGGTAGCTGACACCTTTAATCCCAGCACTCAGGCGAAGGCAGATCTTTGTGAGGCTAGCCTGGGCTACATAGTTCCAGGCTAGCCAGGGCTACAGTGTGAGTGAGACTCTGACTTAACATGCCCCAACCCCCAGAATATATTTCCTGAACTGACAAATAAGACATCATAACAAATTTAAGAAAAATAACCTGGTTAATTACTATGCCTTGTGTTTGTGATCATTCCTGTTAAATGTTTAATTATTGACCTGATTCATTATTATGCCATGTATACATACATCTGGAATGTCCTATGAAATGGATAGGTCCTGAGAGCACTATAACTGGGTTTTCATGACTTCAAGAGGTGATTATATACTAGTGAAACAAGTTTTGTTCGCTAGTTAAGAAACCATTTCTCCTTTTTAGTGTTTCCTTTGCCCATTTAAATGATCCAGGGTCTGTGGGTTAATTACTACAGAATGTATTACTCCATAGCATCGCTTCATCACCTGATCCTTCCCCCAGAACTCTGTTAGCCACCTTAGTGCTAACGTGTGAGGCTAGAGACTTAGGCCCTAGAATGTAAGAGCCGGTGTTTAGGTGACACCCTTGCATCCCTTGGCTGGGTCCCTCATGGCCTGTGACCCTCCGTTGAGTCTTGACTGATGACGGTGACCCAAAGGATGGCGAGTGTCCAGTCAGTTTGTCCTTCCTTCCTGCACTGGTGCAGTGCCGTTTGTCCCCCTCGGTGGCAGAGCAGTTTTTCATGCCAGTGCCCAAAAACTCAAGCACCTAACTTGTGTTTTAACTGTCTAGAAAAAGTGTGTTTTCTGGGTTCTTGCTGTGCTTCTAGACATCCAGGATTGTGTAAGTGTGGTATTTTGAACAGTGGCCGGAGCTTCTAAACCAGGGCCAAGTGTGTTGACCCTGGGAAGTCAGTTTCCCTGGCTGCCCCTCTTGTGGGCTCCTCTCAACCTCTCCCCGTTCTGTTGGTTACAGGGCCCAATGTAAAGGCTGTGGCCACTGCTGTGGAACAGGTCTACCCATTTGTGTTTGAAAGCAGGAAGGAAATTTTATAACTCACACTTGGTTGACCGGTTAGTGTCTAACTGAGCACCTTGAAACCTGCTGCACATTGGACTCAAACCACGAGGAAAACTGGACCACCAGTGGCTGAGGAAATGGACTCGTCCGTGCTCACGGCTACAGTGTAAGCTCCAGTCCCTTTGGATTGTACTTCACACTTTGCTGAAATATGAAAAGGAAGTTTACAAGACATGACGTTGCTGCTTTTACAAAAGGACGTTCTATTTATTTCCGCAGTAATTCTCATGTCCCCACAGGCAGAGCTGTCAGTGTGCACTACCTTAAGAAAATTGTTTTATTGTTGTCCTTATTTTTCCAGTTGGAGCTAATGGGTTTTATTTGTGAATAGTCTTTTACATTTTTGTATGCTGAATATGGGCACCAAAGAACCTGTAAAAGTTATCTTTTTAAATTGAATGTGCACAAATAAAAGTTTGGAAAAGATCTCTCTTCATATCCATTCTGTAACTTTTATTGACCATTTTCTCTTTTAAACTGTATTCATAATTTTTTAAAATCTATGCAGGCTTAGACTTTGGCTAAAGTATGTGGGCTTCTTTTTGAAGTGTGTTTGTATATATATATATATATGTGTGTGTGTGTGTGTATACTACATGTATATAGTATCTTTTCATGCTCTGTTACCAAATACCAATTAGAATTTTTCCTTGAAGATTGGAAATAAACATGTATATAAGCTCTAGGTAACTAGGGTAGAACTCCACAGGTAAACAGTAATGCTCTGTGTTACTAATTTAATATGGTAGAAAATGGTAAAGAACTTTTAAAAGCAAAGGAATTGTAGTTTTACAGAGGCCATTTCCTCTCGATGGGTATAGGAAGGAAGCTGTGCTAGGCTGTACCTCGTATTACCTTTGTGACTCTGCAGAGACTCGCTGGAGATGGAGGAGGAGTTGAGGTTCTTACTGATCTTAGGTTGGTGCTCAAGGCTGTACCACAAGTCTTGTCGGAAGTTGATACCATTGTGTTTTAAGAAGAAGTGCCCACAAGCTGTGTCTGTGCCACTGTGTAGTTAGAGCTCTGCTGGAAGCAGAAAGCCATGGGCAAGCTCATCTCTGCCCTCCCTTTGTCTTAGTAAGTGGAGGTGAAGGATGACTGGAGTATGTGAGCGCTGATTGAAATGTTAGAATATTTGTAGGAAACATGGCCTTTAGCAATGTGTGGGCTCTGGATGGAAAGGCAGGATCAGACAGGTGTTAGTGTAAGCAGTAGTGGGTTTACCTACAAATGAGCTAGCTGGAGTCAAAAATTAGATTCCACATAAACTATTTCCTATGAAACTCTGAATTATTAATATAGTTTGGAACATTTGCAAAAGCTTGCAACCATGTAAACCTCTGTGCTTAGTATGTTTTCTACATAGTATAACCTCTTACAAGGCTAGCTTAAGCTCCGCACTGAACAGTACATAGGATTTTATAGTCAATTTTGTCTTCTAAAAGCTGCCATACCCTGCCTTTCACTCCTTCAAAAAGTAGGAGCAAAGGCTAACTTTTATACTTGCTTTTCCCATAGTTAATTGTGATTTTTTTTTTAAGTCTTCAATTTTTCTATTTGTTTTTTATTTGCTTTGTTTTAAGATCATTAGTCAAAATCCTAATACCTGGGGGACAGGGTGGAGATGCAGTTAGAGGTAGACTAAAAGCTCTCTGGTCTTCTCACTTGTTTGGTTAGCAGTGAACTCCTGTTTTGCAGTGTTCACACACACACAGAAATACAGACGTGAGGCAGAGACTTGTGTAGGGAAGGTGCAGGTCCAAATGACGTCACGTGTTCAGTGTTGAGTGGCCTGAAAGCCAGGCCGACCTGAAGCTCTTGGGAATGGTCTGAGAGGCGAAGAAAGCGCGATCGAGTCTGGACTCTCCTGCTGTGTGGGCACTACCTGGCAGCTTCCTGGGCGGTCCCCTGAACAAAGCTGGGAAGGAGCGAGCGAGCCTCTTGTCACCTGCTTTTCTACAAGTACTGTAACATTTTTATATAAATAAAAACTGTGAATGTAGACGTACAAAGTGTAAGTATTCCCCCTTTTTATTGTTGAAAACCAACGGCTTCATGTGCTGGCGGTGGGCCGGGCTAATACTGGGCAAAACATTATTTTGAAAACCAAAGTGCTTCGTTCCATTCTTGGGGTGATAAGAACAATAGAACGTTTATGATACTTACATTGAAGTCATTAGTAACGCACTGCCTTTGCTCGTTTCTTGACCGTTCACAAGGAATACCAAATAGCCAAATATGTGTGTCCATATATGTTTAAAATCATTTAACAATTTTTAAAATATCTTAATCTCAGACTTGGAGGAAAAAAAGAAAAGAAGAAAGCTTAGGTTGATAACCTGCCTTGGGTTTTTGGGTTTTTTAACGTGGCATATAATTCCAGATACGGTAAATTTAAAATGATGCTCTTCAGAACACACCTTGCCTCCTCCTCCCACAACAAACAGAAAACAGCACACATTCTTCTGTGATGTGAGATATAACACGACATAATCAAGATTAAATCTCCCTTCCTCACGGCTCCTTCCTGCCTCCTTTAATTTAGCTGATGCATTTCAGAACCAGAGGCTCGGGGGCTGCTCTCTTTGCTGCTGTGTGTGTAGATTCATGCCTTTCCACTTTACTAGAAGGGAATGTGATGGGCCATGGACCTCTCTATCAGACCGGGACCATTTGGTAGTGAAAGGAAGAAAATCCCAAATTAAGGGATTTGGGGCTCTTTTGGGGGAGTTAATATTTCTTTGAATTATTTTTCAAGTTAGGCTGTTTGTACCTTAAGGGTTATTTTTTGTGTACCATCTGTAGTTTATTGAATGAGTCAAGATTCTTTATCACAGGTTTTTCTGTCATATGCAAATTCTGTTGGTGAAATGTTTTGTCAAATCTTAAAATTCAACTGGAAAAACAGACTAGAGAAATGGATCCTGTGGGTAAAACCCACCTTGCTGGTATGGCTTATCAATGTATATCACAGAAAAGACAGAGGGGCCCGTCCTGATGTGGGTGTCCATTCTGTGTGCATTTGTCTGAAAGTGAGCACTGAGAGGCAGTCTGCCGTAGCCCGAGGTAGAGAGATTCCTGAGGAGTGGGAAGGACGCAGAAAGCTGCAGATTGCTACAGGTTACCTACCACAAGCGCCTTCCCAGGACACAGTCTTTATAGATTTGACTTTATAACTTAGACCTAACTGCTTAGAGATCTGGATAAATAATAACCTTATGTCGGACTCCTTTTCTAATATTCACTAAACTAGTTCTAAATAAATATGGTCCCAGGATTTTTAAATTGACTTTTCTAATCACTTTTAAAAAGGGAAAAATGGTTTATCTTAGCATTTAAAAAATTTGACATAAAATTTATAAAAGAATATTTTTGATTAACTAGTATTTCGTTATGTGTGGTGTACTAGCTTCGTGAGCTTGGTGCTGGTAGACTTGAGTAGTCACGAGGGTCTTACCCAGGACACCATCCTGATCTACAGCATAGGTGCAATTGAATCATCCACAGTGTTTTGACAGAAGACCCAGAGCAAGGAGTGTCTTCAGAGGCCACGATGGCTAAGTGCCTGTCCTGAAGGCTTCCGTGTCTAAGCATTGAGCTGTGACCGGCATCCTACACAGACGGCTTAAGGCAGAGGCTGGCCTCGTCGCTAGGACGTAGTCTTTCAAAAGGCTGCACTGAAGTGAAGGTAGAAGGTATTGAATCTGCCAGGATTTCGTTTTGTTTTACCTGATACATTGGGGGCATTGGTGGTGCCTCGTCTACTGTTTCGCAAAGGTCCCATTTGGGGAAGAGGAATTAAAGGCTGTCTTTCTAGCTTCAGGGTGTCCGTGGAAATTTTCTCCATGCCATTGAGGAGAAACCATGGCAGAGACCCCCCAGTAAGTACTGTCCCTGCACCATATGTAAAGGTCTGAGCCCCTTAGGTCCCTGCAGAAGGCTGCTGTGGCTGTCCCCGTCCACACAGCTTTTTACACTCCGGGAGCTGCTCTCGGGGCTTGCTTTTCTGAAGCCGTGTTGGCACTAATTCTTCTTGGTGATGACTCATGAAACAAATGTTGTTTTTCACATAGTTCCTGAAAAAGAGAGAGAGGCGTTAATGAAAATGTCATTCTTCGTTTATATAGTACTTGAAAGAAATCTGCCTGCCACGTTATTATTTTAAAAAAATCACCCTGGGTTTGTCATGGTTTAGTTCATGGAAAAACATTTTTATGGTGAAGCCTTAATGTGTTGAGAGTTCTGATATGCACCTACAGCCTTTGGTCAGTCTCCTGCAGAGAGTAAAGTTAGGCAGCCATCCTCGAACACGGCCACAGCACCCCTCTTTACAGGCCAGGACTCCAGGAGTTAATTGAATGTTACCAACAGAAAAGCGACACCGCAAATCCTGATTCATTTTCTTGCATTTTTCTAGCTCCCCGTGGTGCCTGTATTCTGCCTTCTGCTCCCCTTTCTACAGCACAGATTATTTCCACCAGCATAAAGGATGCTCTACCCTTTCATTTAACAGAAAGGGGAGCGCCTTGGAACCGACCTCTCTTCCACAAGGAATGAAATGGGCCACAGTAGGCAGTGTGGGTGGAGTTGGATAGTACTCTGGCTCCCAAGGGGCTTGTGCTTTCATAGGAGAAATTCAGAAGCACGTGATTTGAGGGTGTAAAAGTGCTGGTGAGAAAATGAAAAGGGTGACTGATAGTTGAGGCGGGGATTGCTGATCAGATAGATGTTCAGCCACTGGAGTTCAAGTTGGGAATCCTTGTGGAAATTCCCAGAATACACCAGGGCAGTACTTAGGTGACTGTGGTCTCTAGACAAGGTACAGGGGAGACTGGAAGCCTGATCTTCACAGATGGCATCAACTAAAAGAGTCACAACAGAAAGTGAGAGGTGGTGTTGAAGCATCTCAAAAGAGTAGGAAAGTCAGCTCCCTTAGGGAACTGCGCCAGGTGGCCTCCTAAAGTCCTGCTTCAGGGCTGTGCCCCTAACCTTAGAAGAACTAGTCAAATTCCATCTGTTCTTCAGATTTAGGGCTAGAATAAACTGAGAAGTCTCAATCAAAAGTTTTCCTGAATGACAGGATGGGGGATGGGTCGAGGAGGAAGGAATGTCAAGCCAAGTAAGAGAAGGGAAGCTGTGGGTGACGGGCACCCTGGGGTTTCAGAGTCCTGGGGAAGGACTGGAGTGCTGTTTGGAAACAGAAGTGAAGACGGCCCCTGGGTGATTTGTAGTGATGGAAAGTGGAGGATCAGCCTGGACCTTTGTCTCCTCCACAGTAAGACTCTAGGGATGTCCTCACTTGGGTTCTCTTTCCTGCCCCTTCTGTGAGCCTCAGCGCCTACTCCACTCTAAATATTGGTCGAATCGAGGGCTTGATCCAGTCTTGAGCCCCATTCTCCTCTACTTGTGACGAATGGCTCACCTGGTTTCCTAAGGCCAGTGGCCTCCCACATTCAGACTTACGTAGATTCATATTCAGCTGCCTATATAATGTATATACTGTGTCTCTGTTAGTGTCTTAATGGACATTTCCAAGTTAATATATCCAAAATGATTCTAGCTGTCCCTGTACTGTGAAACCTAGGCCCCTCCAGGCTGCCCCCTTTCACTGTGGATTCAGTCTCTCCTACTTGAAGCTTAGATGCTGTCCTGGCCACATGTCCCTCCTATATCCAGCTTGTTTGTTCATTTACTCGTGCATTCAACAATGTGCTTCCGTTACAAACCACGGGATTGATTGTTCTAGGTGATGAGGAACAAGAAGGAAGAGAGTGAAAGATCCTGCCCCTTGTGGTTTACTCATTCACATCATTTGTTGCTCTTGCAGAGGACCTAGGCATGCTTCCCAGTCTGTACAGGGCAGTTCACAACTGTCCATAACTCCAGTTCCAGGGGTACCGGATGCCCTCTGCTAGCCTCTGCAGGCAGCAGGAATATATGTGGTACATTTACACCCATGCAGGTAAAACACTTTTTTTTAAAAAAATAAATTCCTGCTCTCAAGGAACTAAACGTAATGAGAAATAGCTAATAAGCCAAAGGTATGTTTGTGTGCTAAGAGCTGAAATAAAGTAGATCTGGAGTCTGATTTAAAGTAGATTGGCAAGAAAAGGGAGGTGACACTGTGAGACAGATACCTACCTAGGGGAAGGACATGAAAAACAGTTCCTGCCTTGAGTATGCCTGGGGAATTCTGAGGTCAGGGTGGCTGAAGCGGGGAGGGCAGTAGGAAGCATAAACTATATGGCTTTTCCTCTACATGACGAACCCCTAGGGAACGGAAACAAAGGAATGGATTGGTCGCCTTTTAAAAGGAACAGAATGGAGGGAGGGGGGACCGCTAACAGTAACGAAGAAAGGAGTTCATGGTACCTCAGACTAGGGTGGACGAAATGGATACCTGTGGAAATAGGAGTCAGCACAGCCTAACAGAAGGTAGGGTGTGAGCGGGAGAGATTCGGGAAGGACTGGCCTTTGTGGCTGCAGCAAAGGAAAGACATTGGCATAGAGTGAGGAAAATAGGTCTGAAGCCAGTGTGTAGACGGACTTTTCTTCGGGCCGCCATGGGTTGAATTAGCATGCTTAGCTTATCTCTCAACATGAAAAGAGATGTAAGCAAGACATGAGTAGGCATGCCTCAAGTTTAGGAGGGAGATCAAAGCAGATGAATTCCAACTCCCGGTGTACACGGTCCAGAGGGCGTGGCATTGGCCCAGATGAAGCCATGAGTGTGATGGAGACATTGCAAGAGGAAGCCCAAGCTCCCCAACAGAGAAGATGTGGAAGCAGGTGTGGACAGGTGTCTGGTGAGAAATGAGACAGCCGGAAGGGGGTCCCCACGTGGCAAAGCTACTACTTCAGAAACGATTGCACACTCCCCTAAAACAAGCACTGAGAATTGATCCTATTTCAGGGAAGTGGTAGCCATAGAAGACACATTGGAGCAGTTCATGAGAAGGGGGAATGAGCAGAATTGATAAAGAACTTTGCTATAAATAAGGAAATGGCAAATTTGGAAGAAAAATGGCACCAACGTAGCCCTTTTAGGAGATGGGAGAAATGGTACGTAGGTCACTTGGCAGAGTATTTGCCTAGCATCCAGGAAGCCCTGAGTTTATCCCCAGCACACACGGGTACACTTGGGACACAATCCCCTGCACTTGGGAGGTAGAGGCAAGAGGATCTGATGTTCATGGTTCTTCTCAACTCCATAAGGAGTTCAAGACCAGCCAGGGATTCATAGAACCCTGTCTTTAAAAGGAAGGGGTGAAGAGTGAGATTCTATTTATGAATAGAGCAAGTTTCTATTTATGCTGATAAAAAGTACAATAACATAATGTGGAGAGTGAAGGAGTAAACAGGAAGTCTTGGGAAAGGAAGAAGAGAAAGGGGTATGATGGGGCTGATGTCATAGAAATAGAATTGATATTCTTCAAACCAGAAGGGCTGGGGGCTTGAGTACCAAGTCTGCCAACTGCCAGCACAGAAGACTTCAATGACCTATCCACACCTGCTGATGCCGTGCAGCAGGAAGGGCCAGCTGAGGCTAGCACTGCTTGTGAGCCTCCCCAGCTTCCGGCGGCCAGGTGGTGGTCCGTGCTCACAACACACCTGGCTTGAAATGTCAGTCATGTCACGACCCAGGCTAAAACTTCTGGTCCCTTCCCACCCAGTGAGAACTAACCAGCTCCTTGCTCAGCCTACTTTATCAGTTCCAGTGGCTCTGACCTCCTAGAGCTCTTGCCCTGCCCGAAACAGGCCAAGCCCGTTCCTGAGTTAGCTTCTGTACTCACAGTCCTCTGCCTGCATTCTCTGTCCCCTTACCTCCCTGGGCTGGTGGTTGATCACCCAGATTGTATCCTAAAGGTCATCTCAGCAAAGCCTCCTCCTGAAGCCTGCCCCGCCCCAACCACTTAGGAGCTAATCAGCACATTTTCATTGTCCTGGGAGTGGTTTTGTTTGTTTTTTTCATTGCTAATTTGGTTGCAGCACCTACACCAATGGCTAGTGCATAATAGATGCTCAATACGCACTTATTCATTTATTTAGTGCGTGCTTTTTTTTTTTTTTTTTTTTTTTGGTATGCTCCTGTGGAGGCAGAGCCCAACGTTGGATGGCATCCCTCCCCCATCTCTCCACAGAGCCTCTCACTGAACCTGGAGCTCACAGACCTGGCCAGCAAGCTTCAGGGACCCTCCCCTCCTCCTTCCTGTCCTCACTTTCCCAGTGCTGGGATGACAGGCATTCGCTGCTGCCAGCCCACTTTCACATGTATGCCGGGGATCGAACAGGTCCTTATGTGTGTGATGACAAGCGCTTTACTGACGGCCATCCCCCCCCAAGCTCTCCGTCTTTAGAAGCAGCTCATTTGCATACAGGAATGGACACATCCCAATAACTGCTCACAATAAAAAGGCTTCGGAGCTAAACCATGTATAAAACACTAACTGGTTTGTTTTCACCTATGTGGGGGGAAAGAGTAAGGAAAATCACACTTGAAAGAAGTGAGTATAGCAAGCATCCCTCTATCAAATGAATTTTAAATTTGATACTACATGTTGGGGTAGCAGTTGGCAGGGCAGTTATTCAAAACAAAACCCTTTCAAATTACGTGAGGGCAGCTATGTTTCCAGACTCTCAGCTGAGTCACTTTATTTTATAAGGAACTTAGCATCCTTGGAAGAATATTTGTTTTCTCAGCTTTGTAAAAACTGGGGCTGGGGTGGGGGCCAACTCCAAATAGTAGAGAGGAAAATCCTAACCAACGTGTAGTATCGAATTTAAAATTAATTTGATATTATAAATAGTTTCCTTTCTTAGTCCTTAGGAAAACTATTGGGATTTACACATGGGGATTGGTTTCCCTGGTGACAAAAGTTGATTCATTTGTTTTATTAACTTCTAAATTCCTAATGACTCCCTCAGCTCCACGGTAGACTTCCTCGATTGAGTTTACTTCAGTTTCTATGTACTAGCAAGTTCCATGGGCTTTCCACTGCCCTACATTTCCGTAGTTAATTTGATCCCGTGCTCAGATCACAAACTTTTGTTTCTGGCATTTCTCTCCAGGGAACCTTGCTTAACAATATGTTTCCAACACTTCTTGTCAGTTTACATAATTCGGGCTGCTTACACATTTTCATTTTAAAAGCATTTCTCAACCTCCTGCATCAAGCAGAGAAAAGCTTTCAGCTCTTTAGTGTTGTGTAATCAGGAGTTAAAAAGCAGAATTCTTTTTCCTCTCAGATCTCAGTGCATGGCTCCCCCCAGCAGCAGGCACCTGATAGGTACCACTGTTGCTATCATTGAGTTGAAGGCCCGGACAGGCATGTCATCATCTTCCCATGTCTCTGTCCCAGTCTCATCTGTTTAGGACCCCTCATCAGTGTCCCAGTGCTGTTGAGAGGTCACAATAACTCTTCTTTGATCCCCTCCTAATTGTCAATGCATGACTGTCCCAGACAGTGCCTGGATTAAGGTTTTGAGTAACTGCATGACTCAAAAGTACCAAATGTGGTTTCACAGACAGCCGTAAGTCACAAGTGTGTTCACTTAATATTCTCCCCCATGAAGAATGCTGAATAAGTTTTGCTGAGTTTTAAATACACAAATCCTACTGTTAAGGAACATTCTAGAAACCCACTAAATAGAAAGATTCTGTCTTCAAGTTGTCATGATTTGCAGTTTGCTTCACTTGACAACTCCACTTGAAAGCTGCCTAATGAGAAAAGTTTTAAAAGTTAGTCTTCCTGAAGGAAATGCAGTATTGATAATAAGCCCTTAGTTATGTCCAGTTTGTTAAGTGAAAGTAGCAGTTCGCTTAGTTCAATCCTGCTCTCCCCTCAACAGACTTTCACTATTGGTCACAGAACCTTTGAAAGCTTGTAAAGCACATTTTGTGCCTTGAGCCCTACAGGAGTTGGATAATTCAAAGTGCATACACACAAACAGAATTCACCATGAAGGCAATGCAATGCAAGCCTGAGGTCTCTCACTTGCTCAAGCCAAGGAGTCATAACCATGCACTGATGATTTTTTAAGTATTTTTCTTAAGCAGCTGCCCAAATTTGCTTGGGCTCTACAAAATGTTTCTCACCCTGCCACTGCCCATATGCCTAGCACTGATGCCCCTGTGTTGTGTTGACTACCAGATCTGTATCTCTAGAGCTGTTTCTCCCAAGTCCCAGATTTCTGTGCATGCTAGCCTGCCATCCCCTGCACTTGCATGTCTCATAAGCATCTCAGAGGGGATCTGTACAAATGGAACTTAGGGGCCAAGCCCAACCCCCAGCAGGGCCTCTCCCAAACCCACCTCTCTTCCCCGACAACTTGCTGCTCTGAATGTCACTATTGCATACATAGCAGGTTGGTTCAAACCTGCCCCTCTTCCCCGACACCTTGCTGCCCTGAATGTCACTATTGCATACATAGCAGGTTGGTTCCGGAAGCCTGAGAGCAATTCTAATTCCCTCTTTAACCTCTTTGTCCTTCCTGCCCAGGTCCCACTTTCATAGGCTCTGTCGCTACGCCATGTCCAGCTTCATATCGTCCGGTCTGCCACCTCAGATAGTTTCATTCAGTGACTTCTCCTTCCGTTCTTCCCATTTTGTCAGAACATCCCTTCTAAACTCTGGTCACTTCATCTCATTTTATTTGAACACGTCTGCTAGGGGAGTGGCTCCGTGGGTATGAGCATGTTCTATACAAGCATGAAGACCTGAGTTCAAACCCTCAGTACTTAGTAGAAATGGGGCATGGCTAAACATGCTTGCAACCCTAGCACTGAGGGGTGGAGTTGGGAGGATCCAAGCCAGCCAGCTTAGCCAAAACAATGAACATCAAGTTCAGTGACAGCCGTGAGCTCAAAGCAATAGAGGAAGACGCCAACAGCCCACCTCTGGCTTCCTTATATGTACTCATGATCACAAGTATTCAAACACATGTGCATGGTTCACACACACTACAAATGCATTAAAACAAAACAAAAACAAACACTACTGCCTTTAAAATAAAGTTCAAACTCTTCACCAAGATAGACAAAGACCCTGCCTGACCCCTCTCGCTTCTGGGTTCATCTCCCAGTCTCCCAAAAGCATGTTAACCTTTGTAGCTCAGCTCTGAGGACAATATTCCTGGGTGTAACCCTACCCCCGCCCCTAATATCTTCTTTACCCAAATGTCCCTTTCAAGATTCAGCTCTAGTATCCTCTCCTTTGGGAGGAAAGAAATTTTTATACAATGAAATCCTCAAACAAAAAGAGTAATTTATCTTTGTGCTAGCCAACACGGTATACCACGATGATCTGATTTCTTGTTCACCACCTAAAGTCGAAACAGCTTCTGTTGTTTCCTACATTTTCAGTTCTTTATGGGGCGGGGGTGGGGGGTGAAGCAAGGTCTCGCTGTATATAGCATTTGACAGCCTGGAACTTACTATGTAGACCAGGCTAGCCTGGAACTCAGAGATCTGCCTGTCTCTGCGTCCCAAGTGCTGGGATTAAAGGTGTGTACCAGCACACCCGGCTTCAAGTCTTTGTCTATTGCCTAGCCAAGAGGAGTTGAATCACAGCTGATGAAGTCGGTAGGACCGTGATGAGGGTAGCTGATAAACGTCTCATTCATTTTAATCCTTACCGCTCCCTCTTCCCATTGCATGAACTGTGGTAGACTGCAGACAGAGCTACATCTTATGACCCTCAGTAAAACCTGCTCTGTGTTGGGAGTTGGAGGCTGGAGGATTGAGATTTCAAGGCCAGCCCGTTTTGAGAAACTCAAACAGAAAGAAAACCTGGGCTACATGCTGTCCAGCAGGTCGGAGGAAGGGTTTACATGCTCATACCCAATCTTCACATGCAAGTCACCTAACCAATCAGCCTTCCCGACAACTACATTTGTTTCATTATACGTTAATCATTTTCATTTCGTTGTCTTAAAAATGGCCTCATCTGGCCGGGCGTTGGTGGCGCACGCCTTTAATCCCAGCACTCGGGAGGCAGAGGCAGGCGGATCTCTGTGAGTTCGAGGCCAGCCTGGGCTACCAAGTGAGCTCCAGGAAAGGCGCAAAGCTACACAGAGAAACCCTGTCTCGAAAAACCAAAAAAAAAAAAAAAAAATGGCCTCATCTGCAGTAAAATGCAACCCCGAACTTGATAGTCAATTTATGATTTGAACTGACTAAAGTTTGGTTTGTTTTTTTTTTTCTTTTTTTTTGCTTAGCAAAGTAAACTATTTTAAAGATTTCAACCACGTCAAGGTTCATAAACAAAGTGAATGTTTTCCACATGTCTCCTCACAACAGCCCCGGCTAACACAGGACTAAATGGCTGGCCTTTATGAACATCTGCACACACAGTCCCACCACCATCCATCAGCCTGGAGCATCCCTCTGATGAAGCTAGGGCGTTACTGTCACCGTTTGTTACCATCTCTGTCTCCCCGGTGCTTTGACACTATTTTTTAAAGAAAGTCACAACCTATTCAAAACTATAATACGGTTGTCTCCTTTGTAGGAAAGCCCAGGACTAAGCATGGCCCCGTTCCCACTGTAATTTACTCCTAAGAAGAACATGTTTCCCTTCATTCCCAGACGGTGGCCACCACCTCCCTCAGGCCATACGTTTGATCAGTTAGAACTCAGTGCCCTGCCTCTGAAAGCTGTTCATGGCCCACTTGCCAGTTAAACTATTTATCTCATCTCTCCATGTGAAATTCACTTAAATGCCTAGAATTGAATTCTAAATGCCTTAATCCTGTAAGACACTCCTTACCTTTACAAAAATTAACTTGAGTGTGCCACATTGTAAGGAATTATAGACATTTAGAACCAAGAGTTTTTCTGCTAATTGTAGCCTTAAGTGTTTGGGCTCAAAAGACCCCTGAGCCTGTTTTAGATGGAGGGCTAAAATTGTCTATAGTCCTAGCCCAGGATGGGAATCATGTCCTAGCAGCTACTTAGTACCCCAAATGAAGGTGGCCTCCTGGGTGACAAGCTAGAGATGAAGTTCTTTCTTGGACAGAGAAGAAGGTTAAAATGAGGTCTCAATAAGCTGGTCTAAAAATTGCTATGTAGCTAAGGGTCATCCTGAATTCAATCATCCTGCCTCCACCTCCCATGTGCTGGGATCACAGACATATAGTACTGTGCCCTGCTTGGAATTCTTGCTCATCACTAAAGTTTTAAAAGCCTTGCATATTGGTAAGCAATGGTTTGCGCACATTTGGGACAAGGCTAAGGAGCTAGAATTATAAAAGCAATCTTGCAGCAAAGGGAATATTCTAAAATAACTTCAGATGTTGTTACTTATATATAAAAACCGCACTTTGACCAAGGGCCAGTGATACTTACGCTTTTGCTAGCTCCATTGATATTTGTTCCAAAGAGCATCCCTTTGTCTCTGGTATAAACAGAACAACGAAAACCAGGGATGCTAGACTCATGATTGTATATATGAAGCATACCCACGACAAGCCAATACGATCTATAAGGGACAAAAGAAAATGATGAGAAATGTATTCTGTGCTGCATTGATTCCATTTGTGAATATCACTTCTCAGATCCTGTAGGAAGCCCTATGTGCCTTTGTACATGCTAGTAGTCTCCATGGAAATAAGATTCACAAATTCAAAATATTGCTGGGGTTCTTTTTGTTTAGTTTTACAATACTACCCCAGCTTTCTAAGGTAAAATGCACAGCTGTCTTTTAACCATCACAAATTAAACTCAAAGCCATTTTCTGGGTGCACATATTTTTCTTTGTCAACATGGTAATGTATCTTTATTACTGCAAAGAGCACATGTTCACGTATGTTCCAGTTTTATTTCTGTTGCTGGGACAAAATACCCTGACTGAAACCATCTTAAAAAAGAAAGGGTTTATTTGGCCTACAACTCCACTTTATAATCCATCACTATGGGGAAGTCAAGGCAGCAACTTAAAGTATCATATGCATGGTCAAGCGAAGTGATAATAAATGCATGGGCCCTTGCTTGCTTCCTTCCTAGTGCTCACCTGACTGCTTCCTGTACGTATATAGTGCAGAATCCCCTGCCTAGGGAATGGTGCCACCCACATTGGGCTGAGTCTTCCCATATCAATTGACAGTCAAGTCAATCTTCCATGACATGTCTACAAACCAACCCAAAATAGACAATCCCTCACTGAGACTCTCTTCCAGGGTATTTCTAGGTTGTGTAAGTTGACAATTAAAGCTAAACATATCATTGCAAAAACAAAACTTCAATGCAGAAGTCTATAAACACCCAAGGCCAGTTTTCTCTTACCTCCTCCTGACTCCCTCTAGGGATCACCACTGTTGTAGTTTGGCCATTTTAAATGACATTTTTGTGCAGGTGGACTTTTCTTGAAATGAGCTCATCCTTTTTACTCTGATTTCAATCAATTATTTTATGTTGGCAGTATTTCACCATTTTTAATAGCCAGCAACATATTTGCAAAGCTTCCTTCTAGGTCCAGCAGAACACATGATAATGGAGCCAATGAAAGAAATCTGCTGGCTAAGATATTATCAGCAAGAAGCACTATCCTCAACATTTTGATGGATTTCACTTGTCAGCTCTCTTGCCACCTCTAAACAAAGATGTAATCCCTTTCTAATCTAGTCACTGGCCAAGTTCAAGGTACATTACGCTAGACATGACCCCATTCAGGTGGACCAGCAGCAAACGTTCAGGATGACAGGGAACAGTGGAGAAGTATCTAGCTCTTTTTAAACACATGCGTGGACGAATTGCAGGCAGGATTTGCAAATAGCCCTTAACAGCTATAGCCACAAATCACAGTTGGCCAGGGGAAAAACTGACTTGAGTAGTTACATACTGAAGCCATTTTTATAACTTCAGTGTGGAAGGATCTAAGCATAGTAACCACATGTGGGTGAGCTATGCTGAGGTGGGGAGGAGCAAGAAGGAGGAAGACAAAGCCATTTCTTTTTTAAGATGTGTGTGTGCACGTGTATGCTTGTGTGTGCACATGGGAGGTCTAAAAGCTTCAGGTCTTATCTTCTATTGCTCTCTGCATATTCCTTTGAGTCAGGGTCTCTCCCAGAGCCTGCGGTTCATGTTTTCTCAGCTAGGATGGAAGCCAGCAAGCCCCGATGATCCTTCTGCCTCTGCCCCAGCTCAGAGTTAGGGTTACAGGTGTGTGCCAGATGCTCAGCTTCTTAAGTGGGTGCTGGAATCAAAACTCTGATCATCGTAATTGCCCAGCAAGTGCTCCCAACGGCTGAACTATCTCTTGAGCTCCAGGGCAGTTCTTTCTGGCAGCTGTAATCAGTCCTATCTCTGTGCTTTTCTTGCTGCTGGTGCAGGGTTTTGCCAGGTGGATTGCCTAATCTAAAACTTGTAGAATTAGTTGGAATTAGTAATACTCAAAAGATTATCTCATTAAACTTGTTCCTCATTCTGTGTGAAGACTTGCAGTCACAGAGAGATCATGGCCTCACTGTCACACTATCTCCCTTACTCAGACCCCACATCTGCCTTTCAGGATGTTCTGCCTTGTCTTGTGGATGGTGCTCAGTGAGTCACACCTCCTGACCTGGTCTTGGTGATACACACTCCAAGTATTTGATTGTGTCTTTACCCTTTCTTTGAGAATCCTTGGATCCACATCAAATACCCAGAACTCTCCCAGCCATTCTTCACAGAGCATAGGAGCCAGGCTCTCACTATCTGGGCCATCCTCTCTTAGTAGATGCTCTGCCCTTTTTTGTTTGTTTGTTTGTCTATTGAAATAGGGTCTTTCTGTGTTTTCCAGGATGGTCTTGAACTCATCCTTCATCCTTTGACTTCAGCACTCCAGGGTTGGGTTTATAGGTATGCATTACCACAGCCTACTGTGTACTGCAATTTTCAACCAGTGTTTCAGAATAGTGTACTAAATTCATTGTCTGTTCACCAGGAACAGTATGTTTATATTGATACAGATGACGTTTCACTAAAATGTTGGTATCCAAAGGCTTGTTGCCATGTAGAAAAAGCCTCGTATCTTTTAGGTCATTCTAACCCATGCTTAGAAATTGGATCCTTGAAAATACTTAAGAGTTCTTTAGACATCCCGAGTAGAGGTCAAAGATTTTAGGTCATTCCTGGCTTCAGATACCAGTTGGATCTGGTTGTGCATAGCTTGTGCCTATAATCCTAGCTGAGGTAGGAGGCTGAAGCAGGAGGATTGCCATGAGTTCAAGGCCAGACTATCCTACATAATCAAGTTGGTTCTCAAAAAGACAACCACCACTGAAAAGAAAAAGAATCCGTTTTCCCAGGACGTATGCTAAGAGCCCATCCAAGGGTCTACCTCTTTCTTAGCTCATCTACTATGTCAGCCAGCCTTCCTACAAAGATTCAGGTCATTTGTCACCATTTTTTGTCCATATTTTTTTTACTGAATAACAGATGTGTGTGTGTGTGTGTGTGTGTGTGTGTGTGTGTGTGTGTGCGCGCGCGCGCGCGCACGTGTGCGTATGTGTGTGTGTGCATATGTGTGTGTGTGAGAGAGAGAGACAGAGACAGAGAAACAGAGAGAGAGATTAATTTCAAAAATCTTGGTGGTCAGTTTTGCAGGGTGCTAGTGAACCACCTCATTATTTTGAGAACTAAAAATAAAAATTTCAACCACTCATCTTGCCTTATATAAGATCCACATTCGGAGGAGCTAAGTGGCAGTGAGAAGAAATCTCTCTTTAGAGAAGCATTCCGGGTTTAAAAAAAAAAAAAAATTAGGCAGACTGGAAGAATGAAAACCTCAGGTCTGGGTGACAAGCATCAAGGGAGTTCAACATGGCCTGGAATGGGGGTGGGGCAGCCAGATTGGGAGCATGACAGGCCATCCTGTGTCACTTGCCAAGGAGTATGCTAATGGGTTAGAGACTCACCCCTTCAAGCCACCATGTAGATCTACATAAGAACTTATAGAGAAAGCCGGGCGGTGGTGGTGCATGCCTTTAATCCCAGCACTCGGGAGGCAGAGCCAGGCGGAATTCTGTGAGTTCAAGGCCAGCCTGGGCTACAGAGTGAGTTCCAGGAAAGGCACAAAGCTACACCGAGAAACCCTGTCTCAAAAAAACCAAAAAAAAAAAAAAAAAAAAAAAAAAAAAGAACTTACAGAGAACACAAAGGACAAGAGGACATGTGACCTGAAAACTATTAAGATCCAGATCCTGCAAAAATCTGTATAACCAGTGAGTTTCTCCACTAAAACTATAAGGGGGTAAAAGTCTAGTAGAAAGAATGGAGACACAGCCTACCAATGATGAGACATTCCATTCAATTGTAAATTACATATTTGGAGATAACTCAAAGAATAAAAAAATAACTACAAGGTAGTTGGTAGAATGTGAACAGAGTGATACTAGGGAAGATTATTAATATTTTAAGGGTGATAATTATATTGCGGTCTTAACTTTCAGAGACCCATGCTGAAATTCAATTAACAAAATGCATATATATGACATGATTCAAAATAATCTGATTAGGGGAACATGTAGGGTTAGAAAGGAGTTAAGATTGAAAGCTGCATAAGTTGGGTGACAGACATAGCTGGTTCAGTACCAGCCTCTCTACTTTGAGGTATATTTTTAAATTTCCACAATAAACACTTTAATGAAGGTTATAAAGACATTAATGGAAAAGACTTCTTACCAGTCACCGTCAGAAATGTCAAAGAGATGAGAAGATTGATGCCCCAGTTCATGCTAGAGGTCAGGGCCATGGCTCGGCCTCTAATTCCACCAGGAAAGATCTCACTGAGCAACAGCCAGGGCACTAGAAGAAAGGGAAGAGTGATGAGTCAGCAACATTAACCAAGCCCCTTCCCACCCCTTCCCTGGTCTCTCTCCAAGTTGTGCCTGGGTTTGTGGTGGCAGGTCAAGGCTGTCTCTCACTTCAGCAGGACAGCCCTGATAATGACGAACCCCCTCCTCACCAAGGGAGAAAGGCTTCAGGATAAACACTGGATGAGCTTGACAATGGCTATTATAAATAGACAGGGTGGCACAACGTAGCCCTGAAAAAATGCCCATGGCATGCGCGAACAAGCTTTGAATATCTATCTGGCACAGGAGCCTCAGGTCCAAATTCCCAACTTTAGTGGGTCCAGAATGGTGAACTTTCCTCTCTTTCACCTTGGAGAATTCTGAAGTCATAGCCAATGAATGAGTAGGAAACAGAGCTGGAAAGGTGAAAGATCACATTATCTCTCCCTTTTCCGATTGGGCGCCATGGCCTGGGGGAAGCTGGGCAGAGAGAAGTCCTAAATTAAATATTGCTCCCAGATTCGATTGTAATACCAGACTAGACATCTAAATTTTTGGAAGGAGACTCTTCCTACTATCAAAATTGATCAGAGGACTTTTTATTATCTGAGTGACAGGGAGCATTGTGGGCTCTGCTTGATTAGATTAGGAAGGACAGAAGACAGCCAATTAACTTGTCTTTTGCTCACAAATTTGGTTGGCTCAAACAGATGGGTTCTTACTGTGGGCTAACTTGACAAACACCTCTACATTTTCCCATTTGAACGTCACCAACCCTGTCCAAGCAGAACTATTGCTGTTCTTCATTCATAGAGGAAGATTGCAGCTTTGAAGAGTTAACATTGGGGGACCAGCCCCCACATTTATTTATCCCAGGGACTCTTGAGGAATGAGGGATAAGAGACTTAGTTAGAGATGAAGAGGGAAGAGAAAAAGAAAATACAGGATAGACTCAGAAGGGCCTGGATCCTAATGCATTGGGCCTTGACTATCTCTGCCCTAGGGTATTTAAAGGAATGCCAAGAGGTGGCGCAAAAGACCTCCCCCCAGCACAGCCCAGTGCAGACCATCTCAGACACCTGCACTCAGGCCCACGGTCCAATCATCCTTTCTATGCAGACCTGCTGGGTAAAACCACTAGGAAACCTAAAAATGGGCTCCAACATTAATGACTTGCCAAGGTCACAAAGCTCCTAAGTGACAGAGGTGGCCCTGAACCCTGACCTCTTTAACTCAATATGCTTTCTTGGTAATGGCTCAATAAATATGTGTTGATTAATGAACAAGTGTGAATGTAAGAGCATCTGATTAGACAGAAGAATGGAAACCCCTGGAAAGATGCTCTTTATGTAGCCACCAACCATGTAGCCCTGGCCTGGAAGAAGCTAGATGAGGCTAGGGGCTCAGGACGGAGCAGTCAGCCTAGTCTCCAACTGAGCAATTTGCCTCTCATGTCACAGGCGTGTGCTATGGAGAAAACATCTGCTGTGTGTAACCATTAAAGTTGGTTTTTTTTGTTTTGTTTTGTTTTTTAAAGAAGTGTATGAAAGCCTGGTAGGCCTCCAAGTGAATCTATACCAGGTTACCCTGGAGACCTGGAGGATAATTATAACAAAGGCAACAGGATTGTTATTGTTCTAATTAAGGGAGAATATACGAAAATAATGGTATACCTCCCACCCTCTCATCTCCACCTCTCCTTCCCCACCCCTCCCTGCACTCCAAGAGGCAGGTTTTTGAAGATTATATTCCTGAATAATAACTTTTCTCTCTCCCTCATTATTTTGAAACAGGGTCTCATACAGCCCCAGGTAACCTTGAAATTGCCACAAAGCCAAGGCTGGCCTTGAGTTCCTGATTCTCCTGCATTCTCCCAAGTACAGGTATTACAGGCATGTGCCAATCGTGTTCCTCTTAATGAACTTATCTTAGTATTCAGATGACCTTGTCTTGGGCTTTTTAAGAGTGAAGACCCAGCTCTGGGTAAATGGCAGCTGTGTATTAAAAAGGAAGCCTTTGTGGAACCTGCATGGGACTGGATTAGGCCCTCTGCATATGGGAGACAGTTGTGTAGCTTGGTGTATTTGAGGGGCCCCTGGCAGTGGGATCAGGATCTATCCCTGGTGCATGAGCTGGCTTTTTGGAGCCCATTACCTATGGTGGGACACTTTGCTCTGCCTTGATGCAGAGGGGAGGGGCTTGGTCCTGCCTCAACTGAATGTACCAGGCTTTGCTGACTCCCCATGGGAGCCCTTACCCTTTTGGAGGAGGGAAGGAAGGGTGGGTGGGTTGGTGGCGGGGAGGGCAGGAGGGAGTGGAAGGAGGGATGAGAGGGGGATTTGTGGTTGGTCTGTAAAATGAATTAAAGCAATTTCTTAAATTAAAAAAAATATATATATCCTTTGTAATAAAGACTAGTCTCTGGGCAAATACAGTATAAAAAGTAGGTAAACCATTTTTTTTTGTTCTGAGTGCCTGGGTTATAGCTATGTGTCACCATGCTGGGCTTAACTTCAGTTCTCAAAGCTAAATACTCTCCCCTCCATACTACTGCTTACCATGGGTATTGAGAACGGTTTTCGGTAGAGCTGAGGGGCCTCGGAGGCCTTGTGCTTTAGTAGGCAGAAAGAGAAGATGGGGGAAGGTACACCCTTTCATTTTGTTTTAGAGGGATTGGCTCAGGTCTCCATGATTCAGCTCCCAGCCCTATCTCAACACCCGCAACCCACTTGAACTCCACTTCTCGTCATCATGGCCTCATGGAATTATTCAGTGGCTGGGTGATGCTGGGTTCCTCAGAACCGAAGTGGCCTCAGGTGAGAATGAGCTGAACTGGCTGTTATAGAAAGCGGTGGGTGCCACCGAGACAGGATGGTTTCAGGATTTAGCACAGTTGGTGGAATACTTGCCTAGCATGCGTGAAGCCCTGGGTTTGATCCTCACTACCACACAAACCAAACATGGTGGCACATGTCTGTACTTCCAGGTGGAGGCAGGTGAATCAGGAGTTCAAGGTGATCCTCAGCTACAAATGAGGCCAAGGCCCTCCTAGAATTTTCTGTCTCAGAAAAACAAAGGGGGTGGAGAGGATCGTTAAAAGCACTGGTCACAGGTGGTATGTGCTGCGTCTGAAATGCCAGGGTCTTATCTCAAAAAAACTAAAGAGCACCCAGAAGGTCGACCCTAGGCAAACAGTGAAGCAGCTGAACCAAGTCCTGGGGTTCATAACCAGCCCAGGTAATGAACTGAAGATTGAGAAAGAGACTTCCCTCAGTTTATGTTCTGGTGAGAACTTGTCGGTCAAGCCCTGCACTTGACTTTTCCAAAAATAAAATGCATCATTGCTGGAGCTTCTGCTTCCCCTTTGATCTAATGGGAAGGAACCAAAGAACTGAACTTGGCTGATATAATACTGACAAAATTGGACATCGTAGCAATGGTCAAATGAATGCTTAACCATCCCGACATAGAGCAGGTCAAATTAAAGTAAGGAGGATATTATTTCAATGTTGATGATGGAACTGTAAAAATCACAAGCTTTCAGATCCCAGGGGAGCAAAATCAAACTCTGAATGTGCAGAAAGAATGGCTTCCCGTGACAGACGGAGGAGCAAGACAGAGCAAGAATATTGCGTGTCTTGGTGTTTTCTCGAAAGATGCTGTGAGTGCCCAGAACAGAAAGAACAGAAGAGCTCAGCCTTAGAATACAGGGAAAGAGCAAAAGCACGAACATGGAGATTCAATATAGCGACCCTTGTAATAGCAAGTGCAGGTTGCTTTTTAGCCTCAATGAGATGGCCCATTTTCTCTCCAAAGAAAATCGATCTACTGCTACATGGGACCATTCTCTTTCACTGCCACACGGAAGAAAAGGGGGCTGCCTTTGAGCATCCTCTTTCTTCCTTACCCCAGTGACAGGCCAGCAGAAGATGCACTGTCCTGTCTACTCCACAGAGTGCTCGCAACACATACAGTACAGCAAGTCTGTGTACATTGCCGTCACCACTCAGTGGGCATAAAGCATCTCACCTGGACTGGATCATTCTACCTCTGTCCTGCTATGAAAGGACCACCACAGTGATTTGTACCCCTATACATGCCAGAGCCTGAAATGCCCCTAATGTCATCTCTAAGCTGTCATGACTGTGGAAATCTGAGCTTGTGGGGGACCGGAATCAACCATCATTCACAGCTATGGAACTCCTATATCACATGGGATCAGATCATCAGGGCCCCATAAGAACTTGCCAGATCCAGCTGGAGTCTACAGACACAGAGTGTCACCAAAAGACCAGGAAGGACAAACATGTTGATGTCACTCTGTGGGGATACAGCCTTGGATTGGGAGGGATAAGAAGGTAACAGTTCTGTCCCATGTAAGTCCCCCTGAGTAGTTCCTGCCTCTTACTTATTCTGGCCACTGCCCCAGTTTTTCCTACAGAACCTGTCTGTCATTTAACGCCCTCTGCTTTCAGATTTAAATCCCGCAGCTCTCTGGGCACACTTTCCATTTGGCAGGAGTTTTCCCTGAACCACCTGGCGTGTGAACCCAGAGTCTGAAACTCTCACTGAGGTCTTGAAACTCCTGCCAGAGAACGCCTAACAACTTTCAGAGGGAGTTCCACACTTGAGCTGCAGAGAGCTCAACAGTTGGATTTGCCAAGGGAGCCATGCCCCGCACGTGGCAGAAATAAATCCAAGCCCCATGGTTTTATTGCCTCTACAAGCAGAACATGCCACGCCTAGCTCTCCTGCAAAGAGGTGCTGAAAATGTGAATAGGAGGGCTGGAGAGATGGCTCAGCGGTTAAGAACACTGACTGCTCTTACAGAGGACCTGGGTTCAGTTCCCAGCACCTACATGGCAGTTCACAACTGCC
>CABHPP010139149.1:0-12081 GCA_902168425.1 Peromyscus attwateri | reverse complement strand
TTTTTTTTTTTTTTTTTTTTTTTTTCTTTTTGGTTTTCCGAGACAGGGTTTCTCTGTATAGCTTTGCGCCTTTCCTGAAACTCACGCTGTGGCCCAGGTTGGCCTCGAACTCACAGAGATCCGCCTGCCTCTGCCTCCTGAGTGCTGGGATTAAAGGCGTGCGCCACCACTGCCCAGCTTCATTTCTTTATTGGTTTTGTAATCTCACATCCCTCACTCTCCCTGAGTTGTGCCACTCATGGCCTTTTGTAAAATAAATACATTTTTTTTTCCGAGAACATTATCTGGAACTTGCTTAGATTACAAACCAAGACAGGCAATGAAATAAAAAGTCCGTGTTTCCCAGTTAAGGAATCCTAATCAAAATCAACCAGGATGATTTTTCGGGAAAGTATATTAGGGGAAACGGAATGAAACAGAATGGCTCTTAATTTAAAACAAAATTAAACTTAAAATGAAGCCCCTGCCCTCCTTTTTAGATAGCTTCTCACCATGTAACTCCTTACTACATAGACCACAATGGTCTCGAACCGTCAGAGAGCCACCTACCTCGGCCTCCCAAGTGCTGGAATTAAAGGTATGCTCCACTATGCTCCACTAAAAAAATGGAACCCCAGAGGCAGGCGGATCTCTGTGAGTTCGAGGCCAGCCTGGGCTACCAAGTGAGCTCCAGGAAAGGCGCAAAGCTACACAGAGAAACCCTGTCTCGAAAAACCAAAAAAAAAAAAAAAATGGAACCCCTCCCCCTTTTTTTTTTACCAGGCACCAAAAAAGAATAGGAAAGAGCTATGTTACTGGGGCTTCAAATTCACCCTTTCTCACTCATGTAGCCTAAAAAGTAACTTGAAATTTGAAGAACTAAGTATTTTTGTTACTTATAATTCACATGTTTTCAACATCAATTTACATACCAGCAGAGGATGCAATGTCTATCCTGTTCAGCAATCACTCTTCTAGATGTTTCCAGGAGGACTTAATGCCATCCCTGTTTGAAACTTTTTCCCGTAAGCGTATTTTCACTTAAGCCTGCAAAGTCTGCCCAGAATGCTTCGCCAAAAGCCCTAAGCTCTTCAGTGGGAAAAGTTACGAACTTAAACTGAATTAAAGGTTAGTTTTACATATTCTAAGATAGTTTGCTTTTTTTTTTCTGAATGTATTAACACCATAATTAGTACATGATCGAAGCATCTCAAAATGCTTACAAATTGCTGAACACAAAAATGAAAATATATTGCAGGCACCTTCATGTGATGGGTGAGAGATTTTTGTTTATCATGTTTCTGTGGGAGAATGTCACTTATTTATAGAGTGATATGTTATGTTTCCACTTTTGAAACAGATGAAATGTACTATTCTCAATAATAAAATAGGTGGTGAGTTGAAGGAATTCAGTACTAACAATGTCACTCAGTTCTTTGAATTAACAACAAAAGTTATTTGTGATGATCTGTCAGCTGGTAATTTGATTAGGTCATTCTTTATTTTTTTGTTGAAAGCAAATCACTGGAAATGAAAGGACTATTATCTAGTCATTTGACTCAGTTCTCAACACCTACATAATATTTTCAAGTGCCTTTTTTGCTGGTGTTCTTCGGCTTTATTATTTGCCGTGTATATAATAATAGTAATTCTGATGGAATAGTAAATGGCTTTCTTTTCAATAGGAGACTATATATAACTGAAGAGATAGGAAGGGCAATTTAAATTTATTTTCACTCTGTATGGTGTGTACATGGGAAGCATGTATGTTAATGGGTGTACACACCCATGTGTGTGCAAGCGGAGGCCACAGCCATGTTGGCCGTCTCCCCCTACCCTCCACTTGACTGCCTTGACACAGGATCGCTCACTGAACTGAGTAGCTGGCTGGCCAGTCAGCTCTCAGGATCTAATAATGCTCTCTGCTCACCAATGTTACGGGGGTGTCAGGTACTGGTACAGTCATACTCAGCTTTTTATGTTAGGGATTCAAACTCAAGTCCTTGTGTTGACAGAGCAAACATTCCTGACCACTGAGCCATTTTTCCAACCCCTATTTTATGCTTTTTTTTAAAAAACAGAGTTTTGTGTAGTATGTAGCCAAAGATGACCCTGAACTCCTGACCCTTCTGCCTCTGATTTCCAAGTGTTGGGATTACAGACATGTGCCACTGTATCCGGCTTAGAAAGGAAAAAAATGAAGAAATGTGTTGTTTTAAAGTTGAAGCTTTGGAAACTGATTTCCTTTGAAGTATCTTGGAGGACCCTCGTAGAGCATAATACATATACCCTAAAAAGACAAAAGCCGCACTCAAAATGCAAACAAACAAATATAAAAGCAGTGACTGGCAAGGAATTTCTCTTTCCTAGTTGGAGCTTGAGGGACATGGCATTTGGAGTATTGTTGTATGTAGATGTAATATTTTGTACTGTACTGCTTTCATTATAAATGCTACAATTAGGGAACTACTGTGGTTTTTTATTGCTCCAAATGCTCCCTGGAACAATTCTTAATGTGTTCTGGAAAACAGTTAAGTAACAAATGAATGTCTGTGCTTATTAAGATAATGTTAAAACCGCAATCTGTTTCTTTAATGTCTCTGATATGCAGGATATAGTGTTCCGGGACAGAGGATTATAATGGGAGCACTGTCTGGAAGTTAAACACACGTCTAGTGTGCACAGTTGCTAATGGCCACAGAATGGACGGTGCCATTTCTCTGTGTGTTTAGTTCTGCTGCTGTGCAGAGGCTCCGTGGAGAACTCTTGGTTCCATTAGCATCACAACTATATCTTTTTTTTTTTTTCCCTGAGACAGGGTTTCTCTGTGTAGCTTTGCACCTTTCCTGGAACTCACTTGGTAGCCCAGGCTGGCCTTGAACTCACAGAGATCCGCCTGCCTCTGCCTCCCATGTGCTGGGATTAAAGGCGTGCGCCACCACCGCCCGGCCCACAACTATATCTTCTAACTCTAAAGATGCCCAAATTTCTTTAAGCTTTTCCCCTGTCAGAAAACCCCCCACATGGGCTGGAGAGATGGCTCAGAGGTTAAGAGCACTGGCAACTCTTCCCGAGGTCCTGAGTTCAATTCCCAGCAACCACATGGTGGCTCACAACCATCTGTAATTTGATCTGGTGCCCTCTTCTGGTGTGTAGGCAGAATACTGTATACATAATAAATAAATAAATCTTAAAAAAAAAAAAAGAAACCCCCCCACAAAGTTAGTGTAGCACTAGGCAGATGTAATGTTTCTGATACACTTTGACAACCAGGGCCAAATAACTCACTTCAGTCAAATAAACCTAGCTAACTAGGGAGAAAAGAACAGTGACCATTGTGCAAATGTGGCTCATATCTGAAAGGAAAAAACATTCTAAAGATATTAAAGGGAAGCCGGGTGGCGGTGGCGGTGGCGGTGGCGCATGCCTTTAATCCCAGCACTCGGGAGGCAGGGCCAGGCGGATCTCTGTGAGTTTGAGGCCAGCCTGGGCTACCAAGTGAGTTCCAGGAAAGGCGCAAAGCCACACAGAGAAACCCTGTCTCGAAAAACAAACAACAAAAAAAAGATATTAAAGGGAGGACACTTATCACACCCACTATGTGAATATTACTATACTACCTACATTTGATGTTAGGTAGTATAAAACTCTACCGTTTAAAAAATAATTTCTGTAATGTGCCCTATTTTTATCCAACCAACACTTGAAAAGCCTTTGACGCCGATGGTTCTGAACACTAGGGGCCTGGGGCCCAGGAGGAAATGCAGAGCTGATCAAGATCTCTTATGAAACACATGATGCACTTCTGGAATGTCAACCTTTGTCTTGAACCCAGCATGGGTTTGGCATGGAACGGCGAAGGAAACTTCCAAATTAGAACCTGCTGTTCACATGCCTGGAATTGTCATAAATTGTAGCTGTGTAAGCATCACATGAGCAGTAGTTTTTAAAGAGCCAGAGCTAGCTGGCTCTAACCTCTAAATTGAACTGTCATGGCGGATGACTCTTCTGCTTCCCGCTGATACCATCCTCCAAGGCGCGGGTTCAGCTCTGACAATGAAACAAAGCAACAGGCTAGGCTAGGGTACCTTGAAGCTCTCAAGCACTCTGGGAAAGAGAAGAGGGCATCTGAGTTTTCACATAAGTGAGTTGGAAGACAGTCTGTCCATGTGTCTCTGGCACTCCTTCATGCCTGTGAGCAGGGGCTCTGACAGATCTTTGCTACAGACCCCCTCCCTAAGGCTGCATTACACAGCTAAATGACCTCCCTGTGAAGAAAGGGACAGCTTTCTTTATTGTGAAGTAAATAAATGCACTGCCTCCAGGGAAGAAAACAGGTTGGCTTATTGTCTCTATTACCAAAGATTTGGGTTTTCCAAGCTCTGGGTTCCTCTGTCAGGTGGCCCATCAATTCTGTGGCTATTTTATATATAATCATGTTGACCTGTGGAGCCTGGGCATCTTCTGCCGTAAGAGCTGATATCCTCCTCACTGTTACTATGAATAGCCTTATGTTCTGACCAAGGAGTCTTACCTCCTGTCTGAACATCCAGGCTAACCTGTTAGCTTGCAAGTGGGTAAAACCACAGCTCCTTTCCAGTCACTGACACCTTAATTACTTGCGGCTAGGGGATGATCTTTCTCTAAAGGTCTTTCATTACAGTTATTAACTGTACTTTCCCATTCAGACCAGAGGAATTGAATGCAATTTTTAAGGCTAAGATAACTCACTAAAATATGTCTACAAGCTCTAATACTAATCAGGTGAGCAAAAAAAGGAAAAAAAAAAAAAGAATTTTTCCAAGTTCCAGGTTTAGACTATCACATAATTCCCTTAGAAAAAAAATTACAAAGAACTTGCCTCAAATCTTTGTTTTGCATCAAGTTTTAAGATACTTGATTTAGCTAGGCACAGTGGCTCATGCTATTAATCTCAGCATTCAGGATAGCTGAGGCAGGAGGGTATGTATTTGAGACCAGCCTAAGCTACATAGTAAGAGCCAGTCTCAAAAAAAAAAAAAAAAATGGAAAGAAGGTCTTAGATTTATAGAGACACATTACATCATTAGTTACAAGAATCGTGAGAGGAAAAGTAAGCATGGCTCAGGGGGTAAAGGGGCTTGCCACCAAGCCTGATGGCCTGAGTTCAATCCCTAGGACCCCCACATGGTGGAAAAAGAAAACTGACGCCCAAAAGTTGTCCTCTGACCTCCGAATATACACAATGGCATACATGTACCATCACCCCCTACTCACAGACAGATACATACACACATGAAAAAGGAAAAGGAAAAGGAAAGCTAATAAATTTAAATAATAAATAAGTAAGCACGATTAGTCTATGATATTGCTAAACTCAAATCTCCTTTTAAAAGGAGAACTAGGTCTCATACTTGGAGAACAAAATGGAAAAACTTGGAAATCAGCATTTTTTTCTAGCACCCTAAAAATGGCCTTAATTTTAAATTTAACCTTCCTTACACATTGAATTTTTAGAGATGGCCTTTTACCCTCAATTGAGTACTTTTATTGAAGTAGAATTTTTGGCCCAATGCACATGGGGCTCCATGTGAGCCACAGGTCCCCACCTACCGCCCTCTCTAGATGCCAGGACTGATTCACAACCACAGGAAACCGGGGTGTATCAGGCCCACACCAGAGGACTTGCCCACAGCCACACACTGAGAGTCTGACTTAACTGCACAGACTTGGGCGAGTGAACATTTTGTTTCTAGGCTGAATTTACACCTTTAACTCTCACCAACGTGATCTTCTGTAAAACCTGTCTGGATTCCTAGGAAACCTTGACTACAGGTGATCCATGATGGGCCACACTTCCCAAAGCTGCAGGTCCATGGCTACAGAGTCAATCCAACTGAGATTGGAAGGACAGTGAGGCTGGCGGTGACATCATACATCACTGGTGAGCCATGGAGCACTTCCTGTGTGTCCGTCCCTGGGTGGTCTAAGCAAAGTGCTTGCTGACATCAGTGCTGGCAGTGTCTGAACTTCTCATGTCTAGACCGTAATCAGAAGTCTGACACCACTGGCCCCAAGTCCGCCCTGCACACCAGAGACCAAGTGAAGGACACACTGTACAGATGACTTCATTCGCTGTGTTACTACACGGTGAGGTGGATGCTACCAGCCTACTGTTCAGGTTAGCAAACCAAAAATTTCAGAGAGGAGTTTATTTCTCCAGACTCCTCCACTGTGGAGCTTGATTGAGGCAGGAAGTCCCAGGCAAAAATCCCATCCAAATTCTAGCACTATGGCATACAGACTCAATTGGCTTTTAAAAAAAAAAAAAATTCTCCTAATCTTTCATGCTCACGTCCATCTTGGGGGCACTTGACCTGCCATCATGTATCCGAGCTGAAAACTCCTTCTTCCAGATACCCACACTGCTTAATACAAAACTTGCCCCAACAGGACGGTCTCAGAAACACCCTCTGTAATTTCCTACCTAAGCAGCCCTCCTCCAAGGACACCTCTCCTCTTACCCTCCTTTAGAGTCTGCTGCTCTTGCTTCCACCTAAACTGAACACTGCTCTGCCTTGGAACTGTATTATGTATGTATTCATTGTCGTCCTTATCTCTTGTTCCATCACTGGCTCCACGGACGCCAGGCGTGGCCTCTCCCATCCACACCTGAATGTCCAGCCCTTGGCCCACGCCATGTGTGCCATGCTGAGCCCCATCCCCCTGCTGGATGAATGAATGAAGGATTTCCACCCTTTTCTCCCTCTGCCTTCTCTTCTTGGCCTTTTCAATATGCTTATTCCTGCCTATTTTGCACTCCAGAGTTGATAGACCACATAAGAAGGGATGCTCTGACGTCACCTGTCATTCAGTTTTCGGTGTGATGCTCCACTTGACTATGTGATGCAAAGGCAGTTTAGTTGAAGGGTGATAGTCACAACCTTATTACCTAACTTAACGTATGACCCGGAGAAAAACTTCCTTATATCTGCTCCTGGTGAAAAGATGGTTAGGAACGAGAAAAGGGAGAATTAATTTATGGACATTGGAATTTTTGGATGAGAACAGCCACCCGTGCCTCCTGGGAGATGATGGTGCTCTAGAGTGAACAAGGAATGGAATGAGAAACCTAGACAGCTGAGTTCACTAGTAGAGAGTCAGAGGAGCATGTTCTTAAGAAAGGAAAGTATGACGGAAGATGGACCAAACGTCTAGGAGATACAATTATAGGAGAGCCGAAACCATATAGGATTGGGATCAAGTGTGGTGATGGCATTTAGAGTGACATAGAATGAATTGTGGCACTATGAAGATATGGACTGAAAAAAAATTATTGTTACATATGTTACATTGTATGCTGACTGTATACCCTTCTGTAGTGATATTTGTTAGTAAATACAGATGTACAAATATTGCCCTCAAAAAAGAAAAAAGAACAGCCACACATATTTGCTTCTAAGTTCCAGTGGGTGTTGTAGGGAGGACTGGGTTTCTACCCAGATATTACCTCAAATGAACTCATGACCTAATAACAATAGGCTCTGAGTTTGGCTCATCTTTACTTGGGGAGCGTAAGTAGATGTTCTCATAGTATCAAGCGTCTGTGATTGTATGCTAAAAAATTCTCAGTAATTAAAAGGAGCTCAAATGATGGTCAAGAACACCTTGAGCATGCCCTGGGAAAGTCGGGTTAAGACTCTGAACCTACGTCGAAGGGATGGACACGGCCTGAATAGTTGACTATGTAATAAGTGTCGTGAACAATGGCAGTAGGGCTTGAGTCCTGTTTTAGTTTCATACAAGAATCTTGTATTAGTTGCACAGACATGAACAAGAGCTCTTCTCTCTTCTGTCCTGTGAACCCCTTCAGCAGATGGGCGAAGGCAGTGGACTCCTTCACAGAATGCTATTTTAAGTGCAGAAAAGGAAGGACACAGCATTACTTGATGCCACATTTAGGTCCCTTCCTCCTAAATTCTAGCTCCTAAGGCAACCTTGTTATTTCACAGTTAGAGAAGGAGAGGAGCTGAGGGCGAAATGACTCGGGGCATCCACTTTAACCTAAGAATAGCAGCACTTTCCTGGCAGAGGAAAGCCACGCTATGATCTAATGTAATTAAAGAATGTTGCTCTAAGCCAACTCATACTTAAGAAGATTTAATAAGGATAGTTTAATCTTCCTTTCAATGTTGCTTTAGAACAGCAAGTGCTTTCCCCTTTACACCTCTACTTATACAAAGGATTTGTTTGTTTTACAAGTAATAAACTCTCCAAACTCCATACTTGAGCAATAATCACACCGGGTTAATACGTTTTATAATGTGTTCAAATCTGGTATGAAAAGCTCGCTCCTAATAACATTTTTAAAGCTCTAACTGCTTCTCGAAGTTTATGCCAAAGCTCTACAATAAGATTTTGAGTATCAAAATGGAATTCCCCTATGGCATGTTTTCTTTAGGAAAGAAAAAGAAATCACAGCATGGATAGAGACATGAGTTGCTAGCTCTTTGCAAAATAAACAAAGGGCAAATTTTTAATTTTTTTTATATTTTGGCTTTTCTAGACAGGGTTTCTCTCTGCAGCCCTGAACTTCCTGGAACTCACTCTGTAGACCAGGCTGGCCTTAAACTCAGAGACCCACCTGCCTGCCTCTGCCTCTTGAGTACTGGGATTAAAAGCATGTGCCACCAAAGGACAATTCTTTACATCCTCCTAAAGACACTAGGAAAATCTCTATCCCCAGGCCACAGTGGGATGTTATTGTTTGTGTCAGGAGGGTTGATTCAGATGCTGGCCTCTGTCACAGCATGACCCAGTCTCCCATGTGACACACCCAAGCCAGGCCTTGGAGCTGCCATTTTGAGTTAGACACTATGGGATGGGTGAGAGAGTTAATTCCTTTCTTGCACCCTAAGCGCCTTCCATCGTCAGCTTCCCCATCCAGTAGCACTACTTTGGACCTAGAAGTTCTCAAAAAAACTAACTGCTCCATGTTGTGGCCAAAAGTAAAGGTGCCCAAGGAAATCCAGGATGATTTTCAGAACTCTGGGTCCAGCTCTTTGGGACTTAACAAAAGACATACCCTAGCTGCCTCCCAGCTGGTTCTGAGCATGACTGTCTCCCAGCTTCTTTTCTTATAGGCAAAAAGCAGACAGATTTTTGAAAGTCATGCCCAAGTGATGTATTGTTCTGCAGCAAGCCTCGTGATGGTGTCTGGCAGCAAGAGGACTCGCTCTGGCTGAGTAGCATTCCTAAGTTATTGGGTCCTTCACCCACCCACTTGAGCTGACTCTGAGCTGCACTACATCTTAGTTTGAATGTCTTTTCCCAGCTCCCTTCACCATCCAAATGTGACCTGGCATGATTTATAAGCAGAATTATAAAGTACTCACATAAAAAGAACAGAAAGAAAAAACACAAGACCCATATTTTCTTTTTCCAGGAACACATGATCTACTCACTGTTCTCCAATTAATAAACCAAAAGGAATGTACAGAAGCGATACACACTGTCACATCACAGTAGTACTGTGCTCTGTGGCATCCAGAACACATTGGCTCACCTGGCATGCATTGGCTCACCTGGCATGCACGGATTCTCTCTAGCAGACACCACATTACTCTGCTCACTGACTGGAAACAACTGAGAGTAGAAAAATGGCTTGTAAATCAATAAATTAAAGGTCTGGGATTAGAACTCAGGGTTTCTACCTTTTAACTCAGACTCTTTGTGTCCTGGAACTGAGTAACTCTACATGAGACATTAATAGCTCATACAAACAGAGGCCTTTTAAGAATTTGAGTGGATTCATAGAGGAGATTTTTGGAAGCCTCAAAGGTAGGAAAGGTTGGGATTGAGTAAAGAGGGAAGACATTACATGTGTTCTGTTTCTTGACTAGAGGTGGGGGGAGAGTGGGAAATAAAGAAGCCCTAATGGGTGAAACATCACCTCACCAGGCAATGCGTGCATTTCACTGACTGTGCATGTATGTGGAGTTTCAGTGTCCTTCTGTGTGATTGAAAGATGGCTGCAGAGTACAGTGCCTTAGTCTCCAATGTAACTAACAACACAGATGCACTGATACAGTTCAGGGAGCTGATGGAAGGCCCCAAAAAACTGAGTTTCCCTTTCAGGAATGGGTTAAATCATGGTAGAGAGTATGGAATGAGCCAAAGGAACCTGGACCTATAGACCTTAACCTGTGTGACCTCAGAATCTTTTGCAGATTCTTACTTCCTTTCCATAAAGAAAAAAATTACTATCTTCTTTTCAGAAAGCAGTTGATTTCTCTGATACAGTATAAAGTCGGCATGCAAGGATGTTAGACAGGTGTGAGCAAGAGCTGGAATGGAACTACTCGGATACTCTCAGTAATTTAATAATAAGAAGGTAGGGCTAGCCATGCGGTGGTGGTGCACGCCTTTAATCCCAGCACTCGGGAGGCAGAGCCAGGCGGATCTCTGTGAGTTCGAGGCCAGCCTGGTCTACAGAGCGAGATCCAGGACAGGCACCAAAACTACATGGAGAAACCCTGTCTCAAAACCCTCCCCCGCCACCCCCACCACCACCCTGCCCCCGCAAAAAAAAGAACATAGGGTTATGGCAGGATGGCAGAAATAGGGAAAAAAAATCAATCAATACAGGATCTGTTGTTGAGGGAAAGCCCAAGTATTTGGTCTCTGACTGGACTAAGAAAAACCTCCAGAATCAACCCTGAGAGCTGGGCTGCAGCTGTGGCAACCCCGTGGAACAAAACGGGGAAGTGAAGGTGGGCCCTGATGTAAGAGGAAAAAGAATTCAGCCTGGGCCTTGCCCTGTTTGGCTGGTGGAGAAGCCCTGAAGTAGGAAAGTCTCACACCCGTGGGGACAAGATGGAACAGGAAGCCATGAGTGACCAGAGAACTGGAGATGAGTGAGACTCATCGACTTAAGAGAGATAATTAACAACCCGAGAAAGCAAACACAAACACCTTCACAGTGTGTTAGTCAAGAACATCTCTTGGTTTTCTAGCTAAAGAAATGAAAACCATGAGATATTAATGAAATGACCTCACCTTGTTTTATAAAAATGGATAGAATGAAGGCTAGTCATACATATTGATAATTAACGTCTTGATTATTTTTTAAAATGCCTCTCAAACCAAAAGATTAAATTCAAGATCCTTAACCTTTTGAAATACATTTTTCTATATTCACATGTATTCTCTTTTAGTCCATAGATTATATTATGGTGATTCTGTGCGGCAGCGCTTTAGCTAAGATGGGACTACATTTCCCAGAATCCCTTCCCCACGCAGTCCTGGGTGATCGTGTTCAGGAAGACAAATCTGCATGAGTTTGGAAGCACAAAGTAAAACCTCAGGCCAAGCTTGCTGCTTGGTGCAAGGCCCTCAATACCACTGTGGCTTAGCCTCCACGCCACATGACACCATGGGTCTCCTTATTGATAGTAGGAAACAGGGAATTTGCCCAGATCTGCTTTTAAAACTTCTCTAAGGCCAAAGCCAAGCACAGGAGAGACACAGCCATTTCTCTGCAGATGGCCAGTGTCCTCAGAACTGATGTGGGAAGACATGAGAGCAGGCTGCAGTTCCCTGCCACACATTCCTAGTTTACTATGGCAAGTTCAGTAGATTTAACTTCTGCCTACTCTGGTTTAAGCTTCTCTTCTGCCCTGCAGATATTCCGGGCCATGATTAAAAAAAGAGACCACAGCCTTCCACAGATGTCTCCACCAGCTTCCCCTCCGGGGGCCCTGATTAAATCTTTTCCTTTCCCTCTCCCTAACCTTTGTTTCTTCAGCTTCTGCCAGGTATGTGATGGTTCACTGGGTAAAGCATCTACAATCCCGGTGTTCATAGGGTGAGATGCAAGGTGGAGGCAGGAGGGGAATCCCTAGATGCTCATGGGTCAGATGCCTTGCCATATGCAACAGCAAAATAATCAACAGACTCTAGTCTCAAAGAAGGTAGGTGAAGGCTGCCGTCCAAGGGTGTCCTCTCACCTCTACAGAAACGCTGTGGCACACAAGGTCCAGCACTCACACACAAGAACGCAAGAGCACTTGTGAATACATGCGCATACATAACACACACACACACACACACACACACACACAC
>CABHPP010139148.1:384-42760 GCA_902168425.1 Peromyscus attwateri | reverse complement strand
AACAGACACCCTGCAGTGTTGTGGTGACGGATGCTGAGATACTTGGGAGGAAAGAGGAAAGACACAAACCTCCTAGGCAGGTGACAGATGGAGTCTGTCATTCTAGAACTTTGTCGTGTGCTTTACTCTTTCTCTTGTTATTTATTTATTTATTGGTCTGTGTGTGTGTGTGTGTGTGTGTGTGTGTGTGTGTGTGTGTGTGTATGTGTGTGTCCATGCATACACTCACGTGTGGGCACATGTATATGCAGACCAGAGGTTGATCATGGGCATCTCTCCTCCATACTCTCTGCCTTACTTTATGGAGATAGGTTTTCTCACTGAACTTGGATCTCACTGATTCAGTTAGACAGCCTATCAGTACTCAGGGATCCTTGCATCTCTGCCTCTCTAGTGCTGGGATTAATGCTGTGCACTACTGAATGTTGCTGGCACCGAATCCCATAACTTAGGTACTGGACAGAATAAAAAGAGCACCCACCTGTCTTGCTGTCTGCTTCCTGGTCTTCCCAGAAGTGAAGCATGCCAGCTTGATGCTCTTGTGGTCATGGACTCTGTCGTGCCTTCCCTGCTGTGATGGCCAACACCCTCTGAGACTGGGAGTTAAAATAAGTCCTCCCCGCAAGTTGCTTTTTCAGGTCATTTGTCAGTGATGAGGAAAACAACTAGTATTGTGATAAATCTGATTTGTTCCAGAGTTGAGCTCTGACTTAACCTCCCTTTGACTCTGTTTTCCAACACTCTTCCTTGAATTTGAATCAGCAAACATGGGAAACATGTGCCTTTGCCTGAAGTTGATACCCTCTGAATATTTGAACAAACACTTAGAGCTCACTATACATGACAGTTACAGACTTAATGACCATGGTAGACACTTGATGATCGGGTTAGACAGGGCTCTCTAGAGGAACACAACCAATATAAAGAACATGTATTACAGAGGGGATTTACTGTATTGGCTTATATGATGTGGGCTTGTGGCTCAACAATGGTCATCTGCATGCCTAAGAGTCTGAGAAGCCAGTAGCTGCTCCATCCACAAGGCAGCCCCCATCTGGCAGTGAAGGCCTATAGGATTCCTGGAGAGGCACAGGTTTCAGTTCACATTGGAAAGCTGATGAAACTGGTTTCTACCATCAACAAAGAATAGCAGCAGCAAAGTAGATGCACTCACCTATAGGTGGGACAAGGAGAGAGGAGAATTCTGGGAAGTGGAAGGCTGGGGGAGAGGAGATGCTGCCAGCCGCCATGAGGAGAAGCATGACATAAGATACCGGTAAGCCACGAGCCATGTGGCAAGGTATAGGTTAATAGAAATGGGTTAAGAACAGATAGCAAGAAGTCTGCCATGGCCATACAGTTTATAAGTAATATAAGTTTCTGTGTGTTTAATTGGTCCTGAGTGGATACAGGAGCCGGGTGGACACAGGAATACTCCAGCTACACTCACCATCAGGGGCTAAAGGCAGACAGGCCAGAAGCAGAAGCTTTTCCCTCAGAACACCTTATACCTGGGCTACTACAGGATGGTGCTGCCCACTCAGGGAGAGCCATCCCCACTCAGCTAACCCTTCCAGGTCATACCATTTCAGACTAGTCCAGAGACATATTTCTTAGTTGAGCCCAGAGTCAATCAAGCTGATGAACCAAGATGCAGCCTCACGATGACTTCCTGTCAGTTTCAGTTGCTGAGTCTCAGCTGTATTCTGGGTCCTGCGCTGTATACTTTATACTTGTTTGCTCCTTTGTCATCCCTCAGCTGCCCAGGTACCTACTCTCTGGAGTGAATCCTCCAGGGAATCTGTCACTGTTTCCTCGTGACACCAGTTGGGGATTAGGTCCTATCTTCTTGAATTCACAAGGGGCTGAGCTTCTGGAAAGATACTCTTCTTCAGGAACCTCACATACATCTTTTGAATAAGACCTGTTCATATTCTTTATTACTTTTTGTGTTAAGCAATGACCCTCAGAGTATTTCAGGACATCTCTTGTGTTTAGTTTAATAAATTTCACCATCCGTCTTGCCCTAGTTGAGATTGTAAGGAGAAGGGAGAAGGGGACCACTGCTAACAGAATTTGATTTTTTCATTGTATTCTTTGTACTTAGCCATAGTTTGATGTCCAGCAACAGATACAAACCATTCTTCACTCTGAAAGACAGCTGTGAGAGGGACTGTGTTCAGTTAGAACTTCAGAACAAGGAGCCAGGCAGTCTGGATTCTGATTCTGCCACTAAGAAGCTGATATCAAACCAATCAAGCCTTTCCTCCTCATTCTCTTCAACCATAAAGTGAGAGTGTCAGTGAAGGGCTATACATTAGAAGGGGTGCTGAAGACTATGTGAGTTAGGATCTGGAAAGCCAGTATGGTAACTCTGTGACTTTCATCTGCTGCTTCTGTCCTCGGTCATCTAGCAGTAGTAGCAGAAGACCTAGAAGAAACAGTAAGAGTGAGAGACACATTTATCCCTTAATAATACAACACAAAATGTGATGATTCATATTTGATACAACCTAAACCACCTGCATAAGAACAGTCACTACTGCATGGTGATTTTGCCTCAGTTAAAAAAAAAAATCAAAACCAAAAACAAAAAGAAAACAAAACCAAAACCCTTCTAAAATACCCACCTTAGTGCTCTGCAAATAATTTTCTAAGGACTGATTTAACTTACTATTTGGAAATATTGCAGAAGAGAGAAAACAGGATGTTGCACGTGATTAAGTGACATTCCCGAGCCACCTGCCTGTGACAACAGCACTAGCATGCCACCAAGTTGTCTCTTCTACCCACACTTTAACTAGATTACAGTGTGGATTCAGGGACCCTGGATCTCTAGAGCATTATGAATTTGGAATAATGATACTTCCCTGGGGTTCGATACCAGCCTTGCCTTGGGACCACTGTTCTGTCATGTGCTGTGCCTCTCTATCATGTCTGGTGACACTTTAGTCCTGAAATTGCGAAGCTGGCCCATCCACAATAACGAAATAGTCTTCCATAGCAGGTACAACCCAGGGCCAGAGGCTGCAGAAAACCAGAGCTTGGTCTATCTTCTACAATTTAGCGGAGGTGTCAGGTATCAATTAATACATGCCATTCAAGAATTTTACTCTCTCAAGAATCCTAACAAGACCTTCTGGGAAGAACAGCTTGTCTTCCTTTCATAAATAATACACCAAAAAGAATTAGACAGGCATACAGCTTACTGCACTGCATACTTTCTTTATGCTGAAAACCCTATTTAAATGCCCTATAAGAAAAAAAAATTGAAAGACACTCCTGTGCACATCTCCCATTCCTGACACTTTCAAGTTGTTTTAATCTACTGCTAGAAGAGGAGAAAGTCATGAAATTTCTCATTCCACGGAGGCAATTTAGAAGAAAGGGAACCAGACAGCACATTCAGAATGAGGGATATTCTGACATCTGCTTTGAGGAGAAGGTCAACTCAAGGTCAAAGACAATGTAAGAAATTGCTAAAAGGTGGGAGAATACACTTCCTGGACTTAGGGATTATGGCAAAAGTCTTGCCTTCCTGGAATGCCCTCAGAAGGATAGGGCCTCTTCAGTGAGCATGAGTAGTGTTCTGTCAACAAAGGACTTGTTTTTTTTTTCAACATCAAACCTCAGAGCAACTACTGAGCTCTATTAGGGAGTCCAGGCTCCATCTGAAAAGGCAGTGAGATCAACAGCCATAGGCACTGGACTTATTCCTTAGTTTCTGCTTATGTCTTTATTACTTATTTTTATGTTTTAAAACTGTTTTTTTAGATTTTATGTTTGACTGTGGGCTGTATTTATATTTGGATATTTGGCTTTTGGGGTTTTTTTGGTGCTTTTTTTTCAAGTCATCTGTGTGTGTGTGTGTGTGTGTGTGTGTGTGTGTGTGTGTGTGTGTGTGTGTGAGAGAGAGAGAGAGAGAGAGAGAGAGAGAGAGAGAGAGAGAGAGAGAAAGGTTTGAGGCAGGGTCTCACTCTGTAGCCCAGGCTGTACTAGAACTCACAATGCTCCTCCTGCCTCAACCTCCTGTCTGAGCTACCATGCGTGGTTTACCTTTCATCTTACACATGGTGGTACAAGTATTTTCTTTATGCATTTGCTAACTGTTTCTAATCAAGTGTTTTCATTCTATTTTCACTAGAAACCTTGTTTTACTTGTCACTTAAAAAATCAAATAAAATCAAATGGATAGAATTTAAAAATACAAACTGTGAGTGTTCATTGCAGGTGAATTTAACCCATTCATCCTGGTTCTGCTCGCTAAGTGTCTGTTTGTCCTTAAATCCTGGGTTTTGCAGTTGGTCCAGTGAGTGTTCCAGTTGCTTCTCCCTCCCTCCTGTGCATACCTCTTATCTTTTTCAGATTTTCTTCATTCATTTTTAATACATTTTATTTGTCTAAAACTAATTTGCCTATAGTATCTAGTCATTATCATTGCAGCTTAACAATTTTGTTGACTGTAGGCAGAGTTTTTCATCGGGACCACTGACTAGCTCTCAACTAACCACACAGAGACTTAATATTAATTATAAATGCTCAGCTGATACATTAGGCTTGTTACTAACTAGCTCTTACAACTTAAATTAACCTATATTTCTTATTTAGTTCTACCATGTGATTCATGGCTTGATACCTCATTTTCTACAAGTCCTACTTGCTCTGTGTATGCCCTGAGACTCCTCAGACTCCACCTTTCTTCTTCCCAGTGTCCCTAGTCTGGCCTTCTTATCCAATCTCTTCCTGCTCATCTACAGGCCAGCTATAGGTCAGTGTACAAAGATGGTTCCACAGCAATTGACAGCTAATTTGCAAATAATTTTTACCCATTTAAAGTACAAAGATTAACAGATTTTTTTTGTAGTAGGCTTAACCCATTATACAATGGTCACCATAATTTAACATTTCTATTACTACAAAAATAAAGACGGTATCCCTAAGCACTCTCTATCACCTCTTACTGTTCTTCTTCCCCCCTCTGTAGGGCCTCTTCAACCACAAATATTCTTTCCCATAATGAATGTGCCTCATCTAGACACATCATATAAATGGGAACATACACCAAGGGGTCATTTGTCATTGGCTTCTTTCATTTAGCATGCTGTTTAAGAAAGTTATTCTTCGCCGGGTGGTGATGGCACACACCTTTAATCCCAGCACTCGAGAGGCAAAGCCAGGCGGATCTTTGTGAGTTTGAGGCCAGCCTAGTCTACAGAGCAAGATCCAGGAAAGGCGCAAAGCTACACAGAGAAACCCTGTCTCGAAAAACCAAAGGAAAAAAAAGTTACTCTTCTTTTAGCTTGAATCAGATCTTCATTCCTCCCATCAGTGAATCACACTCTAGTTCATGGATATATTCCACTTTGATAGGCATTTTTGTTACTTCTGCTTTCTGGCTATTATGAACACTCAAAACTCTGTATAGACACGTATTTATATTCATTTGAGGTAAACATATGGGAGTTAAGTTACTAGGTCATGTGTAAGCACATGTTTAAGCTTTTGAGGAAATGTCAACCCTTCTTGAAAGCAACTAGACCATTCACATCCCATAACAGTATATGAGGGTTCCAGTACCTCCACTTGTCACCAACCCTTGCTATTATGTCCTTTAAAAATTGTAATTATTGTGACATACATGAAGTACATGTTTTGGTTTGAGTTTTTCCTAATGACGAAAAGCATGGAATATCTTTTCATGCTTCTATTTCAATTGATGTATCTTCTTTGGAGAGATGGCCACTGAAATCTTTCGAGCATTATTTTAACTGTGTCTGGTTTCCCTCTCAGTCCATGTACTAAAGCTGCAGTTAATGGAAGCAATGAGTGAAGTTCAGCAGTAAGTTGGACTAAATTCTTGCTTGTTACTTCCTTATGTATCTCACTTCAAAGTCCCACCTTCACTTTGCCCTTCTCATAGGATATTTTCTAGTTATTCTTTTTTTCCAAAGGATTCTTTTTTTCCTGAGTTCATGCCTCTTTATAAAGATCATTATTTCATCCTCACTTTCTAATGAAATTTTGGTTCTAGAATTCTAGGGGTTTTTTTTTTTCTATGATAAAACGTTGTAACCAAAAGTAACTTGGGAATCAATGCGTTTATTTCAGATTATAGTTTACAGTCCATCATGGAAAGAAGTCTGGCAGGATCTCAACCTGGAGGCAGAGCTGAAGCCGAGATCATGACAGGACACTTCTCACTGACTTGCTCCCGTGGCTTGCTCAGCTACCGTTCTGTATAGCTCAGGACAACATGCTTAGTTAGAGGTGGCGTCACCCACCGTGGGCTGGGCCCACCTTGTTACTGTGGCAATAGGAAGGAATCTATTTCTTTTACATTTCCTAGTGTTTCCAAATGAGTGAAATGAATATGCACACACATATATAAAGGATACAAATCCATTTTGATAACAGTGACTCAGTTTCATGACACAATTAAGTTGTTTTTCTTCTAAGTCATCATAAAACAAATGGTCTGTTAGTTCTTTTGTGTCATTAAATTTTAAAAAATTTATTCAGTGTATAGACGATTAAAATTACTAAGTAATTCTTACATAAAAGGCAAATGCATATGTGGGTACAGTATCACATAAAGAAAAGAGAACAAGAAAGACTAAATATAAGAGAAAAAGGAAGAACTGAATTCAGTAATGGACATGAGTTAAAAACAAAAGAATTCTAGGCTTGAAGTAATTTTCGTTCAGAATTTGGTTTTTCATTTTTTAATGTAGCTACTACAGTAGTGCATGGAAGACTGACTTCTTCCTTTGTAGGTGGGTGAATTTTCTCTTCTTTTCTTGGATGATTTCCTGATTTTCCCCCGATTGGAGAGCTGAAATCCCTTTGCATGGGGTCATCTGGCTGTTGAGCAACATTTATAATTTTTGATTGTTGCCTTTCTTTAGTTCTGAGAACTATTATTTTTTAAAATTCACATCCTCTAACATAGCTAAGAGCTCACTGTTAGACCTGCTGAAATCTGTTCTCCATGGTTCTTGATTTCCAAAATTCAATTTCTTTATCCCCTTTGCTGTTTTCTTTGAAATTCCCTTGGCCCAAATCTTCCGACCCATTGTGCCCATTTTACAATTCAACTGACTATTCATTTTTGTCTTTTAATTATTGACTATGTTTTAAATATCTAGTTGATCTTTAGTAGATGTTTTAGTAATAAATACCCTTTTCTCTCCACGGATTGAAACTTTCTTCTTGTTAAAATCATGTCAGTCACCCCTCTTTTTCATTAGACATAAGTTCTGAATTTGCAGTTTCTCCTTCACGGTGATGGCTTTCTTTGAATCTTCTAGGAGGAGTGGATGGAGACTCTATCTTTGCAGCCTAGTTGCTCTGTTTGGCTCTACCCTGTTAGAATGGAGGAGAGGAGCTTTGTCCTGGAATGTACTCACCCTTTCCAGGGAAGCCTGAGAAGGGATGAGACCTATGCCTGGACAGCTTTAAGGGGTGACCTGTGCTCTGGAGTGGATGACCCCACCCCCAACCCCCACCAGACAGTACCAGCCAGACACCTGGGTGCCTTCCTTGGTCATTTTTCTAATCCAAATTCTTACAACAGTGCTTTGGCCTGGAGGCGAGCCCCCCTGGAGTAGCCAGATGCTCTTCTTGGGAAGGGAAGGGAAGTCAGTCTGATGTTTCCCTGTGACTCTAGGTCTGTCACGCCCAGTCTCCGCCTTTTCTTTGTACCCATCCTTGATTGGCAAGTGAACATTTTCTAGGGCATTTCCTCCGTGCCTTTTGGGATACACTTCCCACTTTCATGCCAATCCCTCTGTTTTCTGATTTAAAAAAATTCATCACCACTTTTGGACAGACCGAGAGCTGGATTTAGCCTGGAACCTCATTTTGGATTTAGTTCTTAAGTATCACTTTCTGTGGTCTTTTCAGATTTGGTGTGGGAAAAGAAGCTGTCATGCAGTCGCGTCTTGCAACAAAAATCAGTGGTTCTTTACTGGAAGGCAGAGTCCTGTGGCCATTGCCATTCTCCTCGTTCTGTTCAGTCCTCCAAATGAGAGGAAGAAACAGTGCGAGAGATGAACTTGGAGAGCCCTTTGAGCCGCCTTTCAGGAAGGGGCACCTCTTCAGTAGCTCAGGGCTGTTTATCCTATTTACATGTCCCATAATGACAGGTGCCACCTGCAGCAAAGAAACAAAGGGGGTCTTTTCAGAAGTGTGGGGCAGAATCAGAAGCTCAGCTATAGACAAACCCCAGCTGGCTTCCTTTCACCCTGTCAATAAAAGGCCCTGTGCTTGCACTGTGGCTCCATTATCCCCTGCAGCTTCAAAGCCAGGACAGGCTCCTCCTATCTCCGATGCTGACAGCAGCTCTTCAGCTGAGCTCTGCTTCCTGGTGCAAACGCAGCTGCGCACACTCCACATGGTCTGTGCATGTCTTCTTCTTTCCTCAGCCTCACCAAAGCCAGCAAGACATTTCTTCCAAGAGTGCTCCCTGCTCCAAAGCAGGCCCAGGGTTTGGTTTTCTGGCTCGACACTTCAGTGTTCTTTTATCTCTAGATTTACTTTTTAGTTTTAGAGATGCCACAACAATTCTCAATAAGCATCCATGGAGTGATGCTGTAAGTCCCTTGGACATGGTTGGAGAAGTTCATATTCTCAGAAAGGTATCCCTGCAGAAGGGAGTGTTCCCAAGTGGAGTGAATAGCTTTAATCCTTTGATGTCTCCTGGTGACAGCAATCCACAGTCCTTTGAGAAACTACCACTTTCCTCTTGGGATGTGACTTTGGAGAGGCAGACCAGGGAATCCAGAGTCCCATGCTTGTCGTGTTACCCAGTCCAGCTCACTCTCACCAATCACAGGCGCAACTAAGTGATGGTTCTGCAGTGGGCTTGTCAGATGTGAGTCCTTCTTCAGGATTGGTGACAATGACGAAACACTATGTAATGAGTGACTACGTCCTGCTCATTCATGCCATCCACTCATGCATGTTTCGAGAGTTTCTAGTCAGGTTATGGTGAGAGAAATCTAGGGTCCAGCTTCTCTTTTTACCAGGACACAAGAAGAAGGTGGCAGGTCACAGCCAGGAAGAGGGGCCTCCAGAGAGCTGACCACACTGGCACCCTGATCTCAGACTGCTGACCTCTAGAATAGAAAGAAATCAATTTCTGTCCTTCAAGCCCTCAGCCTGTGGTTCTTTGTTATAGCAACCTGAATGAACTAAGATAAGCAGTGGAGAGAAAGTCTTCCCCAAGTTCCTTCCTCTGTGGTGATGCAAGCATAAAGCTGCCTTCCCGGGCTACCCACTTCCCAACCCACCTCACACACAGGAAGTTCCTGTACAGAGGTGAAATGATGTCAATATTAGGGAGGGCAAGACAAGAGAAAAGCAAGGGTTGAGACAAAAATAGGAGAGAACATACACACACACACACATACACACACACACACAGAGAGAGAGAGAGGCAGAGAGAGAGAGAGAGAGAGAGAGAGAGAGAGAGAGAGAGAGATCTGATACTCAGACCCTGAACCCACTGACAGCTATCTACATCTGATTTCCAAACATCCTACATTCTATGTTGTCAATAAGTGCTCACATCTGGTTTGCAACCAAAACAAAACAAAACAAAAAAACCTTTAACTACCTGTCTTCTTTTGTTCCCAGGAAATGCTTAGTTTTCCTCCAAGAACTAGTCCAATGTCCTCAATTCCTGCACATACTATGAGGGCCCCCATCCCCTGTGCTACCTAGAGCACTTCAGGAGACTTCTAGCCAGCCTTTTGAAGGTTGCTTTGACTTCCCCCATCAGATTGTGAGTTCTTTGAAGGCAAGGATGTGCATCTGACTCACCTCTAAAGTGGGGCAGGATGGAGTGTCTCAGCCACCAGGCGAGGAACACTGGTGCAAGTATGGGGTGGGACAGGAGGTAAGTTTTCCATTCAGAGAGCTTGCCACTGCTGTCAAACTGTGTACCTCTGTCTCCCTAATCTGTTCTCGGACAGAAGCTCTCAGATTGCCTTACAGCAGCAGGAAGAAATCTAAAGTATTCTTTCTTAGAACTCCAATTTTTTGTAATCTATTAAGTATGCATAACAATGTATTTCATTATGATATTTCCATACACATACGTAGTATATTTCAGCCATATTCACTCCCTTCCCAATTACCTTCTCTTGTCCTCCTCCAACTCTATTAGTCCCCTCGTGCTTCCCAACTAGACCCCTTTATACTTGCATGTCGCTTTTTGGTGTGTGTGACCCAGTGAAGTTAGGGTTATTTGGGGGAATATGGGTGAGCACTTGGTTACAGGAGTATGTATACCTTACCAGTAGACACCACGAGAGAAACTGTCTTCTCTCCCCATCAACCATTATCTGCTTATACATCCTCAAAAAGAGTGTTGTCAAAATTCCTTATCAGAAGTCATGTCAACCTCTCCTCCCCAGGTCCCAGTGATAAACCAAGGCATGATTCCACCAAAATTCACTCTGAGGAACCAATGAGTTTATTGGGCTTACTTATAGGGCATAAGCGAGGAGTTATCTACAGGGGTGTGGGTGCTCATCCCCAAAAGGCAACACTGGAAGGGAAAGTCTTTACTCGTCAGGGATGATAACTTACCCATAGCTGCATAGACAGAGCTCTCCTGCCTTAGTCTTTCCATGCCTGTACACATTAGCCTCTTCTAGAGGCTACATGCAATTAAGACAAGTTGCTTACAACCAGTGGTAGGGAGCAACTGGACACTCAGGTGAGGGTCTTGTCACCCCCCCCCACCTCCATGAGGGGTACAAATAGTGAACAAGCCCAGCTGGGATAAATTGCTTTATGAGGGAACATAACTGAACTCCCCAAGATGGTGGTTGCTTGGCTTGGAGGATAGTCATGAACACAGAGCAGTGAGGCTCTATGAGCTCCTCCCAACTGCAGATTTGCCCAACCTTGTTGTGATCCTATGCAGGCAACCACAGTGACTGTGAGTTCAATAACGCAACAATTCTCCATGTCCAGTGTTTCACGCTGATCTTCAACCCCTTTCTTCAGCTTGTGTTCACCCTCAACTTCTTCCTTGAGTTCTCCAAGCTTGGAAGAGATGTTACAGATGTTCCATTAGGGTAGGCACCCAATTAGTCTTTTATTCTCTGTATGTTGACCAGTTATGAGTCTCTTTAGTCACTGCTGACCACTGCAAACAGAAGCATCTCTGACCAAAGCTTACAGCAGCATTGTTCTTTGGGCATAAACACTTATATAAAAAGGGAATTTGATGGCACATCGTGTCCATTTAGCAAAACAGCATCAGTAGCACCAGTGCTGGAGCCTGTGACCTCCCCAGCCATACGCTTTGGATTAAGTTTACAGTACCAGATATGGATTCCTTCCTGCACAAAAACCTAATCAGAAAGCATATGGATATTTCTATAATAGACTCGCCACTAATGTACCAGTGGACTCTTCTTCCTTAGCCAGCCAGTATTTTTATACATACGGTCCACATTTGAACAAGACTGTTGATGACAATTCTCCCCTAGCAGGCTGCATAGCCCCTGCCAGCACTATAGTGGTTAGCTGACATGGAGGAAGCTTCCAGTAGAGTCTTTGTTTGGTTTCTCCATGTCCTCCCACCAATGTATGTGGCATATTGAGCAATACCGTCTTATAGATGATGTCTAGTGGACAATCAACTGCAGTGGCAATTGCCTAAACTGGTTTTTGTGGACATCAGGTACCTTCCTGGCCAATAATTCATATGGAAGTAGTACACCAATAGGAGTGGGCTTTACTAACCTATGGTGTAGCTAAAAGTTTTCCTGTGTCCCACCCGGTCCACAGCCACTCAGACCCAAGTAAACATACAGAGGTTTATATTAATTAAAAGTGCTCGGCCATTAGATCAGGCCTACCATTGACTACCTTTTACACTTAAACTAATGACATTTGTACCTGAAAGTTTTTTTTGTGTCCCACCTGGTCCACAGTTGCTCAGACCCAAATAAATACACACAGGTTAATATTATTTTTAAACTATGGCCATGGCAGGCTTCTTGTTATCTAGTTTTTATATCTTAAATTAACACATTTCTATAAATCTATACTTGGTCACATGGCTTACTGGTACCTTTACCTCTTGTTTCTTCTGGCGGTGTCTAGCAGCATCTCCTCTGCTGTTCTCCCTTTCTTCCTCTCTCTCTAGTTAGAATGTCCCATCTAACCTTATTCTGCCTCACCATTGGCCAAACAGCTTTATTTATCAACCAATCAGACCAATACATTCACAGCATACAGAACGACATCACCCATCACTATGGTTTCTGGAAGCAGCTTTGTTCTTATATCATCTGAGATACTTGAGCTTTGTACAGAGTAGAGCAGTGGTTCTCAAATGTCCAAATGCTGTGACACTAATTAGTTCCTCTTGTTGGGATGACCCCCAACTATAGTTGGCAGTTTCCTTTGGGCCACCAACCAGCTCCCAAACAAAGACATGGAGACTTATTATTAATTATGAATATTCGGCCTTAGCTTAGGCTTTCCCCACTAGCTCTTTTTAACTTAACTTAACCTGTTTCTATTTATCTACATTTTGCCTCAGGACTTTTTACCTTTCTTTTACTCTGTATGTCCTACTTTCCTGCTTCCTCCATGTCTGACTGGCTGACCTCTGACATCTCCCTATTATCTCCTCCCACCCCCCACCCCCCACCCCGCCCCTGGAGCCTAAATGCCTCCTTTTATTTACTCTCTCTGCTTGGAAGTTCTGCCTATACCTCCTGCCTCACTATTAGCCATTCTGCTTTTTATTAGACCAATCAGGTACCTTAGGCAGGCAAAGTAAAACAGCAACACATCTTTACATAACTAAACAAATGCAACACACATGGTTACATAGTTAAGCAAATATTCTGCAACATAAACAAATACAACATATTTTTATATAGTTAAACAAATATAACACATCTTTACATAGTTAAACAAATGTAACACATCTTTACAAAGTTAAACAAATGCATCACATCTTTGCTTAGTTAAACAAGTATTCCACAACACCCAACCACAAAATTATTTTGCTGCTACTTCATAACTGTAATTTTGATACTGTTATGAATTGTAATATAAATATCTGTTATGTGGGGTATCTGATATGCAACCCTCAGAGGGGTTGTGACCCACAGGTTGAAAACCACTGGAGTAGAAGAAAATTATGGATGAGTTTTAACCAGGGGCATTTTAGAAAAATTATTAGAGTACAATATTGAGAGAGACTGAACTGGGAACAGATGAGGTTGAGGACAGAAAAAGAAATCTGTGGGGAATTAAAGTTGATCTTTGAACCAAGGGAAGGATCATAAAGTCTGAGACATTGTCGAAGGAAGGACAGAGAGAGTAGGACAGTGAGTGGCCTTCTATGATGGTTAGCCTTGATTGTCAACCTCTTGGGATTAACAATCACCATAGTAATGCACCTCTGGTCACATCTGTGGGACAGTTTTAGGTTGGATTAACTGAAGTGGGAACACTTACCCCAAATCTATGTAGTACCATGTCATCAGCTGTGGTCTTGGACTGAGGAAAGCGAAGAAAGTGAGCTAATCACTAACGTTTGTCGCATGCCGCTTCCTAACTGTGGCTGTGACATGACCTGCTGCCTCAAGCGCCTGCTGCCATGACTTCTCTGCGGTGATGGACTGGAACTCAAACTGTAAGGCAGAATTAACTCTTCCTTCTTGAAGTTGCTTTGGCCAGGCATTTTGTTGCTACAGGACAATCACTAATATAACTTCCTTATCTCTCCCTCTCTTAGCCCAGTGAACGGCTGCAGCCATCTTTCTTCTTGGTGGACTTCGGGCCTGACTTCTCATTCTTCTCTGTCTCATCTACAAGCCCCATACTGCCTCTAAATCAGGAGAGTGTGATGCCTTTTCCTTGTCCCATAGAATCCTTGGGAGTTACATCTTTGTCAGCATTTCTGCTTCCAGCTCTAGTTGGATCAGTTCATGTTTCTTTTATGAAGCTCGGACACCTGATTTCTGCCAGCGTCAGGCTTCAAATCGCCTGATCAGCACTGTGTTCAAGCTGGCCATATCAAATAGACGGACGGAGAAACAACCAAACTGCTGATCAGATTCCAAGGTGGTGTTGCCAGGACTCCACACTGTTTGGGACAGTGGAGAGAGCTGAAACTGCAGACTCCCATGGAGCTAGGATGACAGTCACTTGGAGCTGTCTGTTCAGTAGCATGGGAAAGCTGAAGACCAGCTGCTGGCCATTCGGCAGTCTAGATCTATCTCTTCCCTTGTGTGGTCTCATGTTCTCACCTGTAAAGCATCAGTGATCCCTTAAAGTCTCTTCTGAGCTCACCTAGTCCAGACTACAAGACATACAGGTTCTCTTTCTTGTTTAAGCTTGTGGTCCCAAGAGTTGAAGCAGTCCTCACTCTGTGATTCCTTCCTCTTCTCGCTAATTTATCAAACTATACTGGCAATTTACCCATTTATTCATTAATGCATTCAGGCAATATCTACTTGGTCTCTAGTCTCTTCCAGATCCAGTGCTCAGTTTGAAGGGCATAATAAGATAACATAAGAGACATTCTGGATCTTACAAGTTTATCGTGTAGAGAAAGATCCAGAACTGCGACTAGATAATTACCATTATGTGTCAAAGTTTGGGAAGAACGCAGCAAAGTCAAGAGTCTAGCTAGAATAACTGCTGAAATATATTCTGTTTTATTCATCGTATATCTGATATATTCCCTGGAGTAAAAGTTAAGTCTTCCATAAAAGGATAAGTGCTTCTTTTAGCTAGCTCTATGAATTTCTCTGGTAAGTGGGATGAAGGAAAACCATTATGAAGAAAGGAACTGTATGAATATCTCTATTGGTCAATATCTCTAAGTATAACAGAATCTGCCCATCTTTGGACAGAGTCAGGGGTCCCTATAAGGCTTCTATTGAGTTCAAAACACTATAAGATCCCATTAGGAGAAAAAGTTGGAGAGGCAGATGGTAGGAGGACTGCACCATGTCAGAGAATTTGGGCTGCAGTGTGACAATGAAGAACCACTGAAGGTACATAACAGTTGTTCAAAGAGTTCCTTGGTCTTGGTGTGAGTGGATTGGAGCAGAAGATGCTCCAGGCTGAGAAGCCAGTTAGGAGTTTTCTCTGAGACAATGCATCCCTTGGTCAATGGCCAGCTAGGACGAGCAGGGCAGTTTCAAATGTGGATTCTTCTCTACCTCCACAGAGTGGGTTGGGGGTCAATGTCTCCTGAGAATGGAGAGGACTATTTGAAGAACACATTGGCTAAGAAGTGCCCTGACAGATTGAATACATCAAGAAAACAACTGGTATCTGGTCCGACACCAAAGGACACAAGAAAAAAGCAGCTGCATGAAATGCTGGGTGCATCCTTCCTGACGATCTCCTAACCTAGTTCGATTACACTAACAAATACATCCTTTATTGCTGTGTTCAAATGTAATAAAGCAAAGTTTTGACTCAAAACAGACCACACTCACAGGGAAGCACACATGTGTTCACTCTTTTGATTATGTGGGGTTGAGAGCTAACATTCAGAGAGAAAGGCTCTGGCCAGGATCCCTCAGTGAGTTAACGCTAGTGGATGGGAAGCAGGGTCTCCTGACTGTCAGCTCACAGTTAGTTCCCCCAGAGTGACCCAAGGCCTGCGTGTCATTGAAGGGGTAGTGAAATTGATTTAGCTGAGTCAGCGCAGGTGGTCCAGCTCTCTGAGAAGAGGAAGCCAGACTGTCCTGAGGCTCAGTGGACCAAGACTTCACCATTATGTTGACTCATTTCCTATAAGTAAGGCCATTTCCCTGTTTAGAACGTTGTGTGCCAACTGAGGAAGTTCAAACTTCTTTGGCTGCCATCCAAATCCTTTCATCTCCACATTCTGCCTTAGACCCCACATTCATATCTCACACTAGCTCATCCATAGGGTAGTTCTCAACTTCATCTGAAGAGCTTTTGAACATGTACACTGTTACACAGAGTGTACTTGGAGAAGAGGTCACTGGATCTGTGTGTCTGAAATCTCCCATGCTTCCAGTGAGTGTCTAGAGTGGAGATTTCACTCTTTGACAACAGTTAATTCCTTTCTGTTATCCAAGTCTGTCCTGCCCCGCCTTCTCTGAGGCGATGGGCATTATTTTCTTACCTTGTCTCACCTCTACTTCTCCAGATGAACTTCTTTCAAATGCCGTCCTCCCTCCAAGATGGGTCTTTTTCCTTTGCATATTTGTACAACTCATCATCATAACAATTGTACACCTTTGCTCACATATCTTTCTGGTACCCTACAGACTATAGACTCAGAAAGAAAGACAATGTCTTGTTTATCTTTTCTTTGTTGTTGGCATTACAGGGTCCGACACATAGTAGGTGCTTTGGGAACATCGGCTGTCTGCACAAATTCTGAAGCTCAAGTGACCTCTGTTTGGACCACATTTCTAGGATAGCAAGTTACAGGGAAGAGCTGAGAGATCCCCAGGGTACTGTCTCCTTATGATCGGTCCTTCCCACTTTCTATCTTCAAAGAAGAGAAATGATCCATGAAATATTCATGAGCCTCTGCATACGGGAACATCCTGTTTCTGTTGTGGAGCTGGGCAACCATATAACTGAAGAAGGGAAGCAAGAATATTTTGACCAAGATAGACATTGCTTGGAAACCTACTGCCCTCACTAGCTGGATAAAGTATGCGACAAGATTCTGAAAGTGTCTGAGCATCTCTGTAATAATTAATATGGACTTTAGCACATTGTCTGCCACACAGCAAGTTCTCCATATGTGTGACTCCCCTTCCTTCAAGAAGAAATGGTCCATATGTGTGACTTCCCTTCCTTCAAGAAGAAACGGTTTCAGAGTCTGGCAGTGCTCGCTTACTGTGCTTTCTCCTAAGCGTGCTCACACTCTGCCTCTTTCCTCTCTCCTTTTCTGCTTCCCATACTCCTCCTCATTCCTGTGTCTCCTTCACGCCTTCTTGCTCTCCATCCCAGCTGGTTCTCTTAGGACATATCCCAAGAGATGGAATGGATTCCTTCAGTATCCTTTCTTTCCCTCTCTGGCAATTGGGGACAAGATAGGCATACCTCTCTAGGTTAAAGCAAGTTGGGAACAAAAGTCTAATTTGAACTTTTGTGACCGTCTAGCTCCAGAACATCAAGCACCCGGTTCCCATGTGCTGAGAAAGAGAACTGGGGCCTCTGACATAAATTCTGCACTGTGTTTTTATTACTGCATAATCCATGCCTGTGCCACTTGTCCGCATACCGTGGGTAATAGAAACCTCATGTTCTACTGATCTGGGCTGCTTCATGGTTAACTCTTGCAAGGCCGGCTATGCACCCAGGTTGAAGGAAATCCTTTCCAAAGGGAAGCTGGGTTGTGTGATAAGCAGGTGTTGCCTCCCATGTTGAAGGAAGTCACCATGGGGTAAGGTTAGCTTAAAGGTAGGAATGTGACAGGCTGGTCCTAGTCTAGACAGGCATGCAGAGCTGCTCCTGAAGTAAGCCACGACATTGGTAAGCATTCACTGGCCCAGAACCAGAGCTACCCTGGATCCATGGAGCTGGCTTCTCCTCATTTGTTGCTGATTGCCTTGGGGCTTTGATTCACTTGGGGAGAAGGTCTCAGGAGCCAGGCATAGCATGAATGCGTAGCAGAAGGGCATTGCCTTGAGATGCAGTGTGTGTGTGGTTGATTTGTTCACAGGGTGTGGAGGTGCCAAGGAGAAAATCACTCACTGTGCTGAAAGCTGGAGATGAGAATGTTTGATCTCAACAGTTTTGATGAACAAAGAGGTGGGCTTTAAATCAGGCAAACCAGGAGAACAATCTAAGAGTCCTAGGCAGCAAAAGCAATGTGTGCAGGCTCTCTGCTGTGCTCTTAGGCAGAAGAGGGGGTAGGAGTGGTGAAGTGGTTAAGGTCTGATGCTGGGGTCACACTGCCTTCCAACCCCAGCCCGCTTAATGGCTTTGTGTCCCAGTTTTAGAACTTCATGCTTTGTTTCCTCATCTGTAAGCTGAAGGCCTTACTAGCGCCTGCCCAGAGCTCACACTGAAGATTAAATAATGAAACACATAAAGCCTCTCCTCCAGTTCCTGGCACTTTAAAGGCCTGGATAAATGTTGCCTGTCTGTGCTACTAGGGAACAAAGGACACCCTGGAATGGTCAGAACACATGTTGTTCGGAGACAATGGAAAGACCCAAGGTTAGCCAGGGGACAGATGGTGAAGGAACTAGATGCTGCTTCAAGGATTTGGACGTGATCCTCTGGGTCATGGGAAAGCTTTGGAGGTTAATTCACTCAGATATTGTCCTCCAGTTTGGTTTCCCCTCTTGGAAGAACCTTCTCACAAAGCCTTTTTTTTTTTTAATCCTCCACTGGGGATACTAACTACCCCAGTGATGCTTGTCTCTCTCAAAACAGAACTATCAGCCCCATATGGCTTGGCCCACATACACTGTACGATCTGGCCATCTCCTTTGTCTTATAGCCTTGCACGATGTGACTCAAAAGCCTGCAGCCATTCCCAGCCCATGTCCATGATGACAAAAGAGGGAGCAGGAACCCAATCTGGATCTCCCCAAAGTTCTAGGCCTCAAAGAAGTTTGTAAAAACAGTGTCGCCTTGTCCTAGTTAGGACAAGTTACCTGACAAGTGAAAGCCCCTGGAACTTGGCCACGAAGTGGGGACGCATCCTACAAGTAATGCTGATGGGATGTGAGTAGCCTTTCACCAATGGAGGCTGCAGGTCTGTTTGTGGGGTTATCAGGGTAATGGATCCTGGCATTCCGCTCGCACTATCTTTACAAACGTCACTTTCACTTTATTGTACATTAACCCCAATCTCTTCACAAGCTCTAAAATAAAACTTCCTTGCAAACAGCCAAGGTCCATCTGCCATGCTGATAAAAATACCCCTGCACGAGAAGCCCAACGCATTAGATAAATCCACAGTAAGAGACTGCAGAGCAGCTCACCTGAAGATGCCTAGCATTAGGAGACATGAGCCTTCCTTTTATAGGTGAGAGATTGATGCCTGCTGGGAAGGGCAGAATTCAAAATTCCCTAGATGGATCAGATTTCAAATACTGCTTCTCATGGGCCCTTATGAGTCTGTGTATATCTATCATTACGTACATTCAGTGGATCTTGTCCTTCAAGGTTAGGGCAGATTAATTCTCTAGCTGGGAATGAATGAACTAGGAAACGATTAGCACGAAAAGGCTCTATGACATCACTCCGCAAACATGACTTTTATTCACTTCTTGTTCCGTTCCTTGATTATTTTATTGCAGAGACAGAACACTTCTCCATGTTCCTGCCAACAATCTGCAGGTTGGGTCTCATTTCCTCTCCTGAAAAAGCAACCCCCAACCGTGAGTGTTTAAATTGATCCAATTCTGCTGCCATACTGCACAGCCCATCTATCACAGCAATTTGTACAAATGCCACTCCAGCATCCAGGCCTATGTATCATGTATTTTGAGATTGCACAGTTCCTGAGGCCTTTGTAAAGCAAACCTTTCATGAATAAATCAGGAAATACCCTGATGCATGCTTTATGTAGAGGAAGATATTCTATTTAGGTCACGCAGGGAAGTTCTGCCAAGTTTGCTAAAATGAACAAATCCCCTGAGTGCTGTCTACCTCTACACATTCTGAAACACCAGCAAGTATCTCCCAGACCCCTGCGGCTGTGCTCCACAGACACTGAGGACTCCAAGTCTAAAGAATCATAGTTTGATCACCGGAGGCACCAGAGACTTTCAAGTCAGGAGCCAGGCAATGAGTTTTACTAGTCCATGGAAGGAACTTGGCAAATGGAAAAAGGGTCCAGTGTGGAGCCTGGGGCACCAGGACTTCTGCAGGCAAAGGAGGAAGGAAGGAGAAAAATTACAGCATGCCTATTCTCTCAACCTGTATTTTGAAGCCACTTAAGAAAGTCCCGTACTTTGGTCAAGTCCAAAGCCTTGCAATTGACTCTTTCGAGTCTCTCCCAGAACACAGGATGTGGCCTAGTGCACCCACACCCCCATCCCCCTTTAGCCATGGAAATTCTCCTGATAAGAATAAGGATTTCCAGCCAACCTTGAATTAGAGAGGGTTATCTGGAGTAGAAGAATGCAGAACAAAATGCTGAGAGTTCCCCTTCCCTTTAAGGAGGACAGGCAAGCCCCAGCTTCTTTTACTCAGAAAAGGCTGCGGGAGATCAGAAGACATAATGTGAGGAAGCAGAGGGAACCACTAACTCCCCCTGGGTGGTCAGAGCCTGGAGAGGTGGAGATGCTGTCAAGAAGGAAAGCTCTGCACTTGGACAGGATCTAAGACAATGGGCCTTGTTTGAATCAAAGACTGACCTTTGTTTTGGGGGTTCCTGAATTTATCTTTGCCAGTGCTGTGTGTCCAGTCGGCCATGCAGGGACCTACTTCTAACAAAACTCACAGGAAACACACTAGAGACCAAAAACAAACAAACAAACAAACAAACAAAAAACAAACAACAACAACAACAACAAAAACTGAAGCCATTCAGGTTGTTCCTGGAACTCCTGGCTTATCATGATTCTTTGGGAAGTCAAAAATAACCTGAAGGTTACCTGTAAGTAGAGAATCTGAACAAAGACACTTTGTTCATATTGATGTCTCCAACCTGAGCGGGTGCCTATTCTGCAGCTTTGCCCCTTCGTGCTGGATCTCTGAAGACCGTAACCTTTCCTTCTGTTTCCAGTCCTCTTCCAAACATCCACCTTTGGTTGAAGTTTTCTTCCTTAGATTTGCCAGGGCCCAGATTTAGAAGACAGGACCCTTCTGAGAACCCTTTTAAAGATCTCATTTGGTACCCACTCCCAAAATTTTAACTTCCATAACCATTTGTTGCCAAGGTAAAGGTTTCAGTTATGTTTGGGCACAGACATTATCAACTTGATGTCTTATTATAGTTGTCCCTTGGTATTCATGAGATTTGTTTCCAGGATACTCTGTGAGCATGAAAATCTGCTGATTCTCAGGTCCATTAGAGGAAATTGGGTGGTATTTGCATATAACCTACCCGCTTCTTCTCACCTACTGTAGCCATCTCTAGGTAAGCTATAATAGCTAACACAATATTAATACTGTACTAACAGCTGCCATGCCCTACTATTTAGGGAATAATGGCAAGAAAAATGTTGCACATGTTGCACACAGATGCTTTTTAAAAATATTTTTGACTCACAGCTGAATTAATGCTTACAGACCCATAAACATGGAAGGTAGAGTGTATTATCTTTTCAGAGTGTCACTGATTTTCAAGTTCTCATGAATATAGCTTTCAGATTGTTATTACGCTTAACTGATTCAGATGTTTGAGTCCAACTTTTCAATTTTCTTCTCCCTCTCTCTTTTTCCCTCTCATCTCCAAACCCCATCTCCTCTTGTGTATTCTAGGGAGCCTCTCTATACCTCAGTTTAACTTCATCTTTCTATTGAATAACCTCTAGCAAGACTCTTCATTCATAAAATGCTAGCCAAAATATGTAGTCTCCCGAATCTGGGCAGGAAGAAAAATGTAGAGAATGCATGTTGAAGCATGGTGTGAACTTGGAATTGTTATACAAATGGGAAATGATTTTTCTGAAGATTCTTCAAATCCCGTCTCTGCATTTTTCCTGTCTTTCACAGTCCTCGCAGCACTGTCTGGCACATAGACAATCAATAAAGGTTGGTTGCTGATGGTCGTCTGGTAAATGAGAACCTGAATCTCGGAACCTATTCTCCAAGGAAACAGGAGACGACTTGAAAGAGTGTGCACATTTTTTTTCTCATTAGGAAGGTAATTTGAGCTCACATGATACAAATTTAGAAAATGCATGAGAAGAAAATTTAAATAGTACTTCATATTTACAACCTGTTAGCACCGGTTGTGTGAAGTAGAATACCTGACTTGAACTTAGTCTTTTTTCATCCCCTCCCTCCCTTTCCCTCTCTCTGACTTACACATACAATCCTAATAGTTCAAAGCTCAACGCTGTTCCTTTAAGTGCTGACTACAGCTCAGATCCAAAAGTATATTTTCCTCAGTAGTCAAAGGGAGAGATGATTAGCTCTCTGTCAAATTTATTAGTTGATTAATTAAAAGAAATCTTAAAAATGTCATAGAGGGCCTGTGACACCTCCTTCCTACTAGCTAGGTTTTATCTTAAAGTTAATAAAAGTAAGAACAGCTAATATTTATTCAGTCCTTTTTATATGCCAGACATTTGTCCCAGTCCTTTATACATAGTAACTTATTTTGTCCTCATGGCCCCATGACTGGCAGATATTGCAGGCATCTTGATTTCTGCATGGCTGGCAGATAACAGTCCTGTATCTACAACCTTACAGCCCAAACAGTTCCAAAACTGAGGAAGCTTTGACAAGTTCAGTACATTCTCACTCCCATGTGACATGAAGCTACCTGTGGTCTTTATTTGTCCTCTTATGGGTGGCCAACTTTCATTCTTCCTCTCCAAATTACTATGCTTGATTATGAATTGTTATTCCAGAATCTTTTAGTTTTTATATACTAGGCAACATACACACCTACTTTACATATCATTGAAGAAATTTTGCATCAGGTAGATCTCTATGATTTCAAAGTCAGCCTGGCTTACATATCAAATTCTAGGCCAGCCAGGGCTACAAAGTGAACCCCCTGCCCCAACAAAGAAACATTGTACTTTAAAATACATTGTAATCCAGAGATTTCAAGTCTTTATTTTGTGCATTTATTATTACTTCTACATGAAGAAAGCAGTTCCTAGAGTACCACTTATTTTTATGTGTATGGATGCTTTGCCTGCATGTATGTCTATATACTATTATGTGTGCTTGGTGTGTCTGGAGGCCAGAAGAGGGCTTCAGATCCTCTGAGACTGTAGTTACAGATGGGGTGAGCTACCATGTGTGTGATGGGAATCAAACCTGGGTCTTCTAGAAAAGTAAGCCAGTTCTTTCCATCCTCTTTATATATTTCTTTAGGAGACATGGTCTCACTGTGTCACCTTGGCTGGCCTGGAGCTTGCTATATAGAACTGGCTGACTTCAAACTCATAGAGATCTGCCTGCCTCTGCCTCCAGAGTGCTGGAATTGAAAGTGAGTGCTGTCATGCCTGGCTACCTTGAAAGTCTTCCATTCAAGTCTCATCCAAAAAAAAATGTGTATAGCCTTTTCTCCACACTAGCTTTGAAAATTCTGCATAGATTTTACAGTGTAGACAAATGAGATTTGTGGAGTCATATGACTTGTTCCAGGTCCTGCCCTCCAATGCTACAGAATTACAATTCCAGTGAAAGCTGCTGCTTCTAATCCAATTTTTACCCAGTGTCCTCTTGGCTGACCTGATATTACCTGGATAGTCATACAATTTATATGCTAGCACAGAGTTACTTTTTCCTCTATGCCAGCATGGCTTCTCAGGCTGGTTGCACAAACATGATTCTACTTCCTTCCAATTCCTCAGGGACCAAAAGTAGCTTAACTCAGAGTAAGCACTCTCGGAGATCTTAAACCGATCTGTACACTCCAACTTCCTAGCCAAGTCATAGAGCTCAGCCAACACTTCTTCTATCAGCCCCAGAGAGATTAAGGCATGGATTGTACAGCTACCAAGCTATCTTGTTGGAATAGAATAATGGTAAGAATGGAACGGGCACTGAAGCATGAGGCCAGAGACCAGAGGCCAAACTCTGGCGTTTTAGCCTTAGAAAAATCAGTGTAGCTCTGAAATGTCTGGGGACACTCACATGTCCTACCAATGTCACAAATATTGCACGCACCCACAAGTTGCATGCGATGAAGCCCAGAGACATGGCGATATTATCAAGCCATTGGACATGAAATCGGGTAGGGCTCAGGACTTACCTCACTCTTGGATAGCTTAACCTTGCAACTGACAGACTGTCTTCCAGGTGCTAAGTCTAGAATGTAAAAGAAGAAACAGTCTCACCCCTCTGTGTTCAGTTCACCTGGATTGCTGTCACTGGTCTCCTGCCCCACATGCAGAGTAAGGGAGAGATAATCCTTTCTGTTGGTCTCTTCCCACTCATGACTGAATGTTTGCTACTTAAGCCCTTTTCATGCCAGAGGAATGGAATTCAACAATCTTGGATGCTTCAAACTCAGGAATACCATGCAGTCATACCAGAGCAGCCTATCCACACTTGGGGACGTGTTCACACTTGAACATTCAGTTTAATTTCCGTTCCTGAAGTTGGATTCTGAGTTCATTCTGCGAAGTCAGCCTGGTTGAAAGAAGTCAACATCATAGAGTTAAAACAGTGAGGAAGACACATGGAGTTGCTGAGACTTGAACCCTGGGCGTTGTGCACAGAAGCCAGTACCCTATATCTGAGCAATGCCCTATGATGAGACAGGTATGACCCTGTTGGCATTCGGATCCCTGGTGGCAGAAATAACTTGAGATGCTCCCATCCATCCTGAAAGGAAGCCCTACAGTGCTTAGGCTGCCTCCTTGGCCTGGCTTGCTTCCCTCAGACATGACAGGGATGAAGAGCATTAAAACAAGTTTTGGATCTCACCATCCAAATCTTAGCAAACATCTTCTCTGGCTGTTCTCGGCATTAGGCTCCATATCTGCTTCTCCTGTTTCCTGCTCTTGGCCGTGCTTCTACTAACTGAAGAAGTTCCGGGGGAATTCTTCAACTCAGGGCTGGAACATACTATCCAGTGCCTTAAAAGTTAGATATGAATGGGCAGAAAGTAAGGCAGGTAAGTGAATCATGAGAGAGAGAGAGAGAGAGAGAGAGAGAGAGAGAGAGAGAGAGAGAGAGATGGTTATAGATGGGTACAGAGAGAGATGGGGGTGGGCAGGGGGAAATTGAGAGAAGTCTCTCCTTTTAACAAACCCCTTTGGGTCACCAGGGGCAAATTTGGCCTCAGGCCAGGTACAGCTCTGCATCCTGTGGGACTTTTCCACTCCTTCCTGGTGAGGCCTTGGAAAGAAACTCACGTGTCCCCACAATCTTTTGTGCTGTTCTGTAAGTATCTGGAGCTCTAATGGCCACCAACTCCTTGTCCTGCTCAAAGACAGGTGTGAGGACCAGAGATCAGCTTCATGAAGCGAGGGGAGGATGGAGAGGAAGCTTTCTCTACTTCCCTTATGGGTTCTCCACTCACTACCTAACTCTCCCATCAGTACGCACACTGAACCCCAGGCCGCTGCTTACCTCTGTCACTCCTTCATTCCGGCTGCCAGCACTTTGCAGGCCAGTCCTGCTCCTCCATCTTGCTTGTGTCTCATTTCCTAGCACGAAGGCTGGGATCCTGCTCCTGATAGGGCCTCAGAGTGGCTGCTGAATGGCTAAGCAATTTCATCATTCAAGGAACACAACTGGGAATCAAGAGTGCATCATCAGATGTACCCATTGTGGGAAGCCAGGTCTACCAAGAGCTGACAGAGTTCTTTGTGCATTCTCATGTATCAGGGATGCTCTCTCCCCAGACTGAATATGAGATGGCTGCTTGTTCTGGGCAATGTGGAGCATAGGAAAATACAGAACTCACCTCATACCTCAGAAGTCAGGGGTGCTCATCTCTGGCTACACATCTAACCTCCTGAGACTTCCAAACGTCATCCCTGGAGCTCACTTCAAATTAATTGAATCTAAATCTGAGGGTTAAGGACAGGCATTTCTAAACACATCTAGGTGGGACTCTTACACAACAGTGACTGAGAGGCACCGTCTACATGACAGTTAAGCACTAAAGTTCTTTGCGACCTTGTCTCATCACTCTCCGCTCTGTGGGTCTCAATTTCTTCTTGAAATGTGTGAATCCTTATAGACCCCTCTGCAGTTTCGATGAAGGTTATATGAGATGATACATACAAAGAGTAAGCCTGTGCATGCCAGTGCTTACTACGATTCATATTAGCATCACTATTTTATTTCTATTTAATTTCACTGCCTTAGAATGCTTGGGTACTAAAAATAAGCTATTTACTTGAGTTAATCAATGCACATTCCACCTAAAATGTGTCAAGACTTGTAAAAGATAGTACAAAAATTAGTCATACCCAGGACCTCTGTAAAGGAAACTATATGTTACAAGTCACCTGCTACATGTATGCTTAGCTCTTTACATACGTTCTTCCATATAGGGCTCCTATTCAACTCACAAAAGGGTCATTATCACTCAAGTTTAGAGATAAAGAAACTGGGGTTCAGAGTGGTCATCTCCATAGTCTTTTTGCTCTAATCTGTGACTATCTGAACTTTAACTCCGGTGCCCCTGTTCCCACGTTTCTTCTCCGACCATTGTGTCTTCCGTGAATACCTAGTTGAATGTGTCAGATGTGATCTCTTCCCTCCTATGAACTGATCTAGTTTGCTTGCCTTCTGTTGCTGTGATAAACAGCACTTGGGGAAGAAAGGCTTTATTTCATCTTGTAGGTTATAGTTCATCACCAAGGAGAGTCAAGGCAGGAACTCAAGATTGGAGCTTGAAGCAGAAGTCAGAACTCAAGGCAGGATCTTGAAGCAGGGATCTCAGAGGAACACTGCTTATTAGCTTGCTCCCAGGCTCATTCTTAATTAGCTTTCTTATACATCCGAAGCCCACCTGCCTAGGGATGGTACATCATTCACTGCAGATTGAGCCTGTCTACATCAATTAATAATGAAGAAAATGCCTGCAGACATGCCCACAGGCCAATCTGATGGAGGAAGCTCCTCCATTGAAGTTCTCTTTCCCTGGGTATGTGCCAACTTGACAACCAAAATGAGCCATGATATGAACTTTCTAGGGAAGGGGAAGGAATGAATTGTGTCAAGTGCAGAACAATCTGAGAAAACTTTTTGAAGGAAGTGAAAACCCATTCGGGCCTTAGCGTAGAAAAAGAATTTCTCACCAGTTGAAGAACAGTTAGGGAGTAAGAACATTCATGGCAGGAGAAAGCAACATGAACAAAATCAAATGGGCAATGACACACTGAGATGAATGGTGGTATCTGTGCCTTCTCCACTCGGCTACTCCAGCTTCGTTCTTCATCTCTTGTGTTCATCTTTTAACAGAGACGTCTTTCCTCTGAAGGAGGGCTCCTGGAGGGACTGGAATGCCATATTAGTGGCATTCTCCCCTCCAATGTCTTTTTATTAACAGCTCAAATTTCCCATTCATTCTGGCTACTGTTCTACTGGTGTCTGTGGAAGTTCTACATGTCAATCAAATGTCAAGCTTGCAACAGGGAGCACCAGCCTAGACAAGGGCTCTCTTTCCCTTCATTTTAGACAAAGCGTGTGTGTGTGTGTGTGTGTGTGTGTGTGTGTGTGTGTGTGTGCACACGCGCGTGTGTGTGCACGCAAACAGACATGAGGAAGAGCCTGAAGGATTCAGTTGGGTCCAGCTCAAACTCTACCTAGGAGGCTCAATTCATTTTTCTTTGCTAACCAGACTCCAGGTCCCATCTGTTCCACGCAAGGCCAATGCCAATTTCTCTTTCATCATCCATGTTTGTGGCTGAGCTGTCTGCAGTGGCAGAAAATGAATACTCTCTGTAAATCTCAGCTCTGGAGTGGCCACTTCCAGTCTGCTTGCAAAATGTGATTGTGCTACCTTCCAGCCAAGCAGAATACATACTGCTGTGTTGGAATCCTTCGCATGGGAAAGCCATAGGAGGGCAAAGGAGAACCTCCTTTGGAGGAGGTCTGCTCCAGTACCCAAGGTTTGTCTGATCCTGGTGAGAGCTGCAGTCAAAAAAAAAAAAAAAAAAAAAGCTTAATATATAATATGAGCTGAGATTTTCCCCTGGTGCTTGGCTAGGCTTATGTTCTTATCTTTCAGGTCTCCAATTCCATTGGAGCAACAACAGAAAAATGTGTGTGTTAACCATGCTGCCCCAGAGGTCAGATCAAACTTCTGATTGGAAACTAAGGTTAATAATGGGTTCATTACTTGGTGACCTATGCAGGCAAGCTTGCAATCCAATGCATGAGATACTGGGTGAAGTCCAGGCCCAGAAGGAGTCCTACAATTTTATGTAACCCCGCTGCTTGGATTCCAAAAGGGAGACACCCCAAGCTCCAGACTGATATCTAAAAAGTATTCAGGGAGAGAGGAGAATGTTGCAAGAACTGGCTGTACAGACTCAATGTCAAATTTTGTACTGTGAAGGAAAAGGAAGTGATTGGAAAGTGGGCTTCTAGGCTTATTGTTGGAGGAGACAGGGTAGAAACCTGGCTTCTCCTCTTTGGTTGAAAGTCTCCTGCTTCAGGGACCAGATGGGACACTTGAGAGCCTATCTCTCCCTAGGCAATGGAAAGATACAAGGCATGGTTCAAATCACTGTTAGTGTTGATACATACTGTAAGCATCTACTGTAAGCACTCCTTCTGATGCTCATTTGATTCCATAATTAGCAGCGATTGCCCTCTCCTTTGCTGTCTAAACTGTCTTGGGCAAAGAGGCCATCAGTCTAATAGATAGTCTGACCAACATCATGGTAGCCTACACTAGCTATCTCCAACACTCCTTGGACCCCACAACTATGCAAAAGATTGCAGCCGATTGCCCTGACTGGGGTTGCACCTTCAGGAGCCAGGACTGTTTGAGGCTATTTGTCTCAGACTTTGCAGTCAGAGGACTTGAGGAACCATTTTCTCCTTGGCCAGAGAGGAGGCAGTTCTTCTGGCGGAAGGTCTTCTGTTACTAGTGGCAATACTTCTGTTGTTCTAAAACACAAGCCTTAATGAGTGTGACTTCCAAAATGAATGGCAGTCATTCCTGGTACCTTGGTGCATGGAGAACTGATCTCATGTGTGTTTTGTGTTTGGGCACTGCATAAATCTAGCACCCATCATTATTCAGTACCTGGTACTGTTTCCATGACCTAATTCCGTGCTCCCAAACATTCCAGGGCCTCCAACTTCTGGATTCGAGAGTGTCTTCAACTGCTTGATGGCCGAATAGGTCAGGTGGTCTCAGGAAATCCCTTCAGCTGCATCTCAGTTTATGAGACTTAACACTAAGCTTTCTAATAGCCCCTTTTGAGATTGGCACCCAGTTCCTGAGCAATGCAACATGGCAAACCCTGCTTGACAGCTTGAAGTGGTAGTCTGAACCCCCCCACCAGCAGCACCCATAGGCCTGGAAACACTACTACTTTAGGCTTTTGTTTAGCCTTCTCAGGGACCCCACTAATCTGCGGGATCCTGTTCCATAAAGCCCCTGCCACAACTCTCTCCATGAGAGGCAGATGTCTGTGTCAGTGGTTCTGGCTATGGTTGATACCAGTCCTGGAATGGGCCTTCAGCTTGGAAATGCTAGCTCAACAGAAGCAAGTACTCCATGCCATTTCACCAGTGGCCACTGGCAAGTAAGTGTGTACAATGTCACAGTGGCTGGGGGGGAAAGGGACAATGGGAAGCAAAAGCAGATATGACAGGAGAGCAGGCCATGGCCAGCTAAGTTCCAGACAACTGTCAAGTCTCAGGAGCAAGGATCCAAGTCCCTAGGCCAAGAGCTGCAATATGGTCCCTGTTGGGGGCTAAGAGTCCCGATACCTGATGTCAGTGTGGGGACGATGACACTTGTAAGGGCCCAAGGCCCTGATGTCCAAGTCCCTCTCATCAGAGGCTTCCTTTTGATGCTTCCACCTACCTACCCTCTACCAGTGCTGACAGACACAGGGGAATGAGGACTAGTGGAGATCAGCATGGAAGAACTTCTCACTCATCCCCAATTTCTATCTGGGTGGAGGGAAGGAAGCATCAGGTAGTTGATGACATGGTAGATGACACATTGGAGCATCACTTCCTTATATAGTGTTAAGAGGCCTCGATCAAGGGCCCAGGAAGTGAAAAGTTCTGGGCATTATCACAGTAGAGATGAAAGTGGACCTTTTAGTTTGCTTACCATGATTTGGTAGGGGGAAAGCACATTATTTTCCCAATATAAAAGTAGATCCTAAATTCTCAGTGCACTCTAAGAGCAATTTCAGGGCCTGGGGTCCAAGTCCCAGCACCAAGCGTGATCTCAGATTCCTCAGTTCCCTACTGATGCTCTCTTGACTAGTCATGTACTTCACTCAAACTGTTTCCTCATGTGTGAAATGGAGTGACTAGTAAAAGGGATGATGTTTAGGGGACAAATACATTATATATAAGCAATAATCATTTCCCCAATCTCTAAATCCAAACTATATATAACAGTCCTGCTCCATCTACTACCTGATGCCCTTATATTAATCTTAGTCACAGAGAGACTTTGAGAGCATGTTGGATACAAATTCAACAGAGCTTACATAAGAAGAGAAGGAGAGAAGGATGGAGGAGAAGAGATGGAGGAGCCAAGGACAATTTCCAGGTTTCTTCCTTCAGCAACATTGTGAGAATTAGTGCCATTGATTGGGCTGAAGAATGAACTTATTAATGAAATTAATATCCATTAAAAAGTTTAGGGAAGTAGCCAAATATCAGACTTTTTTTTAAAAAAACCCTGTAGTTTCCCTGTCTGTGAAAAAGTACTAATTTGTAGCACATATTAAAGAAAAATACTCAATTCATCATGAGCCAAAACACATTGCTAAAATAATCTACATGGGAAATGGGTTGGAAGAAAATAAAGAAAAGCTGCAAAACTCTAATGAGAAATATGAATTAAGATGTGAATAAATGGAGAGGCAGATTGTGTTCCTATTTGAGAATTACCCTAGGTATTTTAAGGCTGCCAGTTCTTCCAAATTAGTAGATAGGACTAAGAAAATGTCAATCAAAATTATAACGGAGTGTATTTTCAGAACTTAGTGAAGTCATTCAGAAGCTTATCTTGAAGACTATGTGTGTGAGAATAATTAGTCAGTGGGTAAAGAAGGGAGAGAGGGCAGAAGTCGAGTCTTCAGCCCCAAGTAACCTCGGAGGGGTCAGGATGAGATAAAATCCTCTCTATACAAGGACACAGCCCTCTCTGAAGGTTCTCACTGGCACCCTCCCACTCTTACAGAAGTGCAATGCTACTTCTAGAACTTCTTTTTAATTGTACCACCATTGTCCTCTCCATTAGATTGGACACTTTCATCCCAGCAGTTAACCCCTGTAGTTTACAATTATTTTTGCTAATTGGTTGATTATTTTACTAGAATGTTTATCATTTATTTCATATTTACCTTCCTACTGTTTAGAACAGTATCTAATACAGCAAAATTATGTCAGTATTTTTTGTGAGCAAATAGATATGTATTATGGAAAGTCTAGTATCCTTTTGCCCAGGATTTCAATCAGTATTTATTATGTACCAACTAATGTTATGATAGGTGCTAGAGGAGCCAAATCCCACCCCAATGACAAGGGTTGTTAAGTCTAACAGCAGATTTTTCCCCCTGGTACTTCTGAACATATAACATTCATCCCTCCAAACACCTGAATTCCTGAATAACCACTTCAAACAACTTCTGGTGGTGTCCAACTTGATCCCTCTGAAGGTCAGATGCTCAGTATTCAGTGTCTTAGACATGATATAACTTAAGAAAGACACTCATGGCTTTCTTTTTTTGGTAGAAGGCCACACAAGCTTGAATTTTTGAAATGATTAAAAATATTCTAAGAGTCTTTGTGGCTAGAAATCTGGGATTATGGCCCTATCAACTTCAGTCTTCTGCTTTGATATAAGAATGGAGAAGCTGTTGGCATTTATTGCAGCTCATTCAAAGGCAGTCAATTTTAAGGCCATAATGGAGAGTTATTGATTGATGCTCATTTTCAAAATCATTCTGAAATCCTAGCACTGCGTTGTCTACCTGCAAACTCCAAACGCTGTTGAATGAACCTCAATGAACTCAAACAATGGACTCAACGTCACCTTGCTGTCTTTGCTTTGTGCTCTCTCACTGCTGAACTGGGAATCCACAAACATCTCAAAGTGTAATTTGCTAGACAAAATGCTCCTTGAACAAAACAACAAATGCAACTAATTGTTTGTATTTATGCATCACACGCTGTATTGAGTGCTAAGATTTAAAATTAAAGAAGACTAGAGTAGTTCTCTTTCCACAGTCTTCATTACAGCAGCCAAAGTTGGTGCCCGAACTCGTGGAATCATAGGCCTGCCTTGTTAATCTCTTTCATGTTTTTCATCAACATAGCCAACACAGTCCAACTTGAACTGGTTACTCTCTGCCTCCATGACCCTACTTCCTGGCACACTCCTCATGTATCCTAGCCCAACCACACTAATCTCCTAGCCTTTTGCTTCAGCTGTATGTATAACTATACACTTTATCTGTAGGTGTCTTCTCCACTTTCCTACAGGACTTGCTTTCTTACATCTTATTTTAAATTTCTCCTTGGAATTTTCCTAATAGTCATTTCAATTATAATCATAACATTCTACTTAACCTTTATTCTTATTTAATTTTATCCAGTGCTAGTAATGGGATAAAATTATGTTCCATATTTATTTGTTTATTGTTTCTCTCAAATCCCCTATAGTGTAAATTTTATAAGAGTTTACTTGACTTCTCCATAAATGTATCTTCAGTGCTTAATAAGTTAGGTGATTGATAAATATTTTGAAATGAATGGATGAATGAGTAAATGAATTCTTAATCCTTGTTTCTGGAGACCTTCTGATATGGAAAGATACACAGGTAATTGTTTCATTTAAAATTCTAACTATGTTAGGTGGACATCACTGTCTGCCCTTAAGAAATTAAGAAATAATTTCAGGGTGTATCAGCTAATAAAATAGTTAAACACATAATTCTTTCCATAATTTAAATTCTTAATTCTTCCACTCATGGTAAATGTAGCCATTTCTTCTGAATAAAAGATTAATCTTTCAAATAACATAGTGCAGAATTTGCTTTTCCTCATATGAATTTTCCATTTATTTGATTGGCACATAAATTTTAGCAGTTGCTCATACATACACATTTTATATCATACACCAGATGCAACCTTGTACACACAAAACATAAAAAATCATCATGTCTTAGGGAAACATATCAAGAGTCGTCCTATAACTTGAGAGATGGTAAAAAATTCAGAAGTACCCTGAAGATTCTTAGTAGGAGGGATTTGTATGGTCAACACTGACATGTTCATTACAATGGCTTCCAATGTATAATTTGGTAGAACGTGTATAATATAAAATTAAATGCAAGAATTGTACTTCTGGGCTATGTAAGTACAGCTTATGTCAGACTAAGACTCCCACAGAACTCAACTACTGATAGTTGCTAGAAAAAGCATAAAAATACCCCACCTGTTTAAGGGAAGAAGAACTAAGTCATCTGGACTCGACAGACAGGATCTCACAGAGAAGTGAAGGCACTGAGGTAAATGGTGGCCATGTGTTGCCACTTCTCCCTCCTGGAGTATTTTCCAGTTGCAGTGAGACATAGGAGAAGAATAAGGATGACAGTACCAATGGGTAGGAGGAATAAAACTGAAGTCCAGGACTAACAATGCAGCTAAGAGTTAGGGCTAAGAGTCTAGTAAACTAGAAAACAGAAAGTGTACTGGGCATTTGAGCACACTTTCTTTTGGAACCATTGTTAATGCCAAAGTAAAAGTTTAAAATAGTTTATGAAGAGCTAGAAAGCTAAGCAGAAATTGCCTTAGTCTCATAAGATGAATACAATGAAAACTAAATTTCAAAGAAGAATGGCTTCCTGGTAAACCAATAGTCCCAAATTCTCTTACTCTCTGATTGGGCTGAGATAACTGTCCACACTCAAAGAAGAAAGGTTGGTCATCTGGAGGAAAATGAAACCATCAATTGCCTCTCCACTTTTTGCAAACTAACTTCTCAGCATTTGGTCTAAAATGTCTACATGTACCATTAAACAGGGTCAAGTTATTGAAATAAAAAGCCTGGGAAAAGTAAAATGAAAGTGATTCTGCAATAGGCATTACCAAATGCAGATGTTAAAATAAGTATGATTACCACATTCAGATAATAGATTCAAATACGAAGAATTAAATGCAAATTCAAAGACTGAAAATTAAATAAAACTATTTTAATAAAATGTATAACACAATAGAAGAGAGATGAGTAAACAAACCCAGAAAGATTAAGCAAAACACAGGAAATACCACAAAAATACATGGGATATATTGAAAAAAATAATACACATGCAGATGCAATCCCAAACGGAGAGTATAGAGAACATGAGGAGCAATATTTGAAGATATGTTAGCTGAGTAATTTCTCAATTTCATCAGTGACAAAGCATCAATGGTTTAAAGAGGTTTATTACCCTCAACCAATATGAACACAAAAATATACTTAGATATATCATAGAAATGGATAGAAATCAAAGACCAATACAAAATGGAAAGCAAGCAGAGGAGGGCATATTATTCTCAAAGGTGAAACATGAGTTACAGCTGACTCCTCAATTGAAAGATGAAGGTCAGAAGACACTGGGACAAGCATATTCTAAGAGCTGAGAGGTAATTACCAAGTCCAAATGCTGTGACCACTAAAGTTATCCCTCCAATTTAGGTAAAATAAAGACACTTTCAGGTAAAAAAAAAAAAAGAATAAATGTATTTGGCAGAACTCATCATCAGTCAAACAGAGCTGAAAGAAATGCCACAGAACTCCTGAAGCAGCAGAGAGACTGATTGTTCAAGATGGAGGTGGGTGTTTGGGGAAGGGTGAAGGGAAACTTGAGCTAAAGATTTGATGAGAGAATCCAAAGGCAGTAAATAATGTTGCCTGGTTCAGGAACTGATGAAAGTTCACTTGAGATTAAAGGGTGAATGGCACAAGGTGACTAGTAAAAACGAACAAAAGAAAGTACACTTTCAAAGAGAATGGAAATGAGCATAATTTTAAAGATAAGTGTTGGGCTATATAGGAAAGCAGGAAGATAATGAAAAACAAACACAAAATGAAACCAGAAGATAATAGAAGTTAGTGTTTTCAAACCTCATTATATCAGCAGTTACCCTAAATAGAAGTGGAAAATATTTAGTTAATCAGAGGGAATAGAGAAAACTAAATACATTAAGTGCTGTTTATAAGAGCAAGCCCTATATATAAAGACTCAGAAAGCTGGTGCATCTATGCTATATTAAAAGACACCGTTGAAATCAATAAGTTTTAGCAGAATTCAGGATGATGTGGTGAGTCCAAATGGCTATACACCTAGGAGCGTTAGGTCAGAAGAGAAATGTATAACTAAAAAAAAAAAAAAAAAAAAAAAAGAAGAAGAAAGAAATGGAGATGCCCCACAATTGTGAGAATTTTCACACATAACTATTATTAACTGATGAAACAAAAAGGAAAAAAAACTAAGCTCAGGAGAATTTATGCATGAATTCTTTTGATTAATTAAGAAAAGTAACAAAGAAAAATTCCAAAGAACAAAGATAAACTTGTTTTTATGAAGTCAGTGTATTTCTTATACAAAGCTCTGACAATAATCTTGTAATAAAATAAAACTATAGGTGAACTTCCCTCATAATAACAAAAATGAAATCTAGATAGAGACACATAGGAGATTGCCGCATGATGATCTCTTTGTTAAAAGTCTCCCAACTTGTCATAATTTGGTATGGCAATCCCAGAGAAGCCATTCAAACTAGTTAGAAGTTAAATTTTAAGAGCTTCACAATTAAAACCCTGTTTAAGAACCACAATATCCAGTAATAGTTAAAGTGAAAAAGAACAAGTTAGTTTCAGCAAGGAAGTGAATAAGAATTCTCGTGCTGCTTGGAGGGGGGGCATTGAGTAAAGAATAAATTGATGGACTGCAGATCACTGGTTAAGAGCACTTGTTGCTCTTGCAGAGGACCCTGGTTTGGTTCCCATCATTCACGTTCTGGCTCACAACTATCTGTAACTCCAGCTCCAGGGGATCCTATGACCTCATCTGACTTCCAAGAACACTGAACAGATATGGCACATATACATACATGCAGGTGAAATGCTTATACACTTAAAATAATAGTAAATAAATCTTTTTTTTAAAAAATTAACATAATCTGTTTGTAAAAATATATGCTAGAACTGAAACATCATGTTGTATGGCATTCCATTCCCAAAAGGCATGTTTGATATTCATCAAAAGGCTTCTTAGCAAAATGTTTGATTACTTTTCTTCTCTTTCTCTCCCTCCCATCCTTCCTCACTCCCCCCATGTGTGTGTGCACACACATATGTGTGTGCAGGTACATGTGTCTGTGTGTACTCATGAAAGCCAGACTGTCACTCTCCACCTTGACAGGGTCTCCCACTAAATCTGGACCTAGGCTGGTGGCCAGCAAGCTCTGCTGGTCCTCTTGTCTCTGTCTCCCACACTGTTGCAGGTGCAGGCGCCAATGTAGCCACGTCCAGCTTTTTACATGCCTGCTGGAGATTTCCATCTGTGTCCTCCATGCTTATGCAGCACACATGCTCTTACCTGATGAGCCATCCTCTCCCTAGTCTCTCAAACTACTTAACAACACCAAAATGATAAACCCACAAATGTCATGAACAAGTCCGAGGGTAAGTAGTTTTTAGTATGTTTACACACAGCGTAGAGAACGAATAATGTGAACTGTATGGAGTAGGCTACGGGAGAATCTCACTAGGTTTGGCAGCAAAATAAGCAAGATCCTAGATAACAAAAGTCTATTTGATTCTATTTATATAAATTTCAAATGCTGGAGACCTTGATGATCAAAGTGAAAGCCGTGGTTGATTGGAGGGATCAGTAGACACAGTGGAGTGCATGGGGAGATTTAGAGCACTGAAGTTTTCCCTTACATTTATCTGGAAGGTTGTTATATGGTGTTCTGACTTAGAAAACAATTATAGGACTGAGCACATAACATTTGTGGACTTCTTGTGTTTGTTTCATTTTATTACAAGCTTCAAAAAATTAAATGCCTGTAATTATTTTTTTTTATCGAATGTATGTGAAGCACACAGAGACAAAGACAGCTAGCTCAAGATCCTCTCTGTGGGTTGTGAGAGTGGATGTGTTTTTTCCTTGGTTTCCACATTATTGTGATTTTTCCAGTTTCCTATAATGATTGAGCTTTAGTTTTAGGTGAAGGAAAGGGAACCAACAGTGATTAATTCTGGAACCATGTGGAAGACTGACCATCCTACATCCTGGTAGAAGGGCCATAGGTAGGTGCTTTTATCCAGTGCAGGAATCTTTTCTATGCCTTGCAACAATGCTGGAAACTCTTAGATACTGAGTTCCAAAAGCGGAGATCATGGTGTGCTTCCAACTGCTACAGGGGACTAGTAAGCAAGCCTTGTGTTGTTGAGTAGAAACCAAACCCATCAAACAAATGCTGGGGACCAGGTTTTGCTACTGCTAACTTTTCTCAGTCTCTGGCATTACCATACTGGCAATCATCTCACAGATGCTTAAGGAAGAGCAGCTTTTATTCACTCAGGCCTATTCTGCAGTGATAGGTTAGATGGGCATTCTTTGTCTTGAGCCTAAAACCATGAGATCTACTAGAGCTAGTGGACCTGGACACTCTCTGTCACTGTCACTGGCTTTGAAAGGGCTCCTCTAACCAGCAGCCATAGTGCTAGGACTTGATCAGCAGCCACAGGAGAAGGAGCCTGTCCTCTCACAAACATAGTTGTACAAAGAGAAGGCACAGGCTTCAGAGAAAACCAGATCCACATTTCACAGTTGCTTAGTCTGTGTTGCGCCACCCTCAGCTTCCTCCAAGCCTTTTGAGACCTGTTGTCTACTCACTTCCAATTGATTTAATCTAGCAAACAATAATGGAAGACATTAAGTATGTTAGAAATTGTGCTTCAGACTGCAGATACAAATAAAACTGTGGCATTATTACATCTTCAGTATAGTCATGGTGTGTAAACAGAGAGACCTCACACTGTCCTCCATTGCTGTTTGTTGGGTGGGTGGCTTTTTTGAGAATCAATGGCATCCAATTTAAGAGTAGGATACAACTCATAGATGCAATAAATGTCCTCCTATCTTTTTTCTACTGCTGATCTATCCTAGGCAATCTGCTTTGAGATGCTACACTTCTGTGTACCAACTGGCAAAACGGGAAAGCATGATTCTGCCCACAGCTCTAGGGATACAGAAGTTACATTGCAATAACCAAAACTCTGATACTTGGGTGGATTTATTTTTGCAAGGACTCAATATTCCAGTTATTATGTTTAGTTGGTTTTGCAATGAACTAACCAAAGCATTCATTGTGCTCCACTTAGGCAGAGTTTGGCAAGGACAACTGGTCTACCTCCAGTTAGTCTCACTGGAGCCAGTTTCACAACTGAGGACAGCATCATGAGGAGGCTGCCTCATTCGTGTGTCTGGTGGTTTTTACTTCCTGGGATTTGAGATCTACTTCCTGGGATTTGAGATCTCAACTGGGCATGTGGTGAGAACAGAACCAAGGGGCTTTTCGTGGATCTCCTTGGCTTCCTCTCAACAAGCAGCTCAGAGGCCATAGGAAACCATCTCAAGGGGGACAGACAGAAGCTGTATTGGAGTTCACAACTTAGATCAGAAGTCGTTTGGTGGCATCTCAGCCACAATGACTGGCTATCTCAGATTCAAGGAGAGGAAGCACAGAAGCTACCCCATTCCCAGTTACTTCTCAATGGAAGAGAACACGGAAGACAACAAAATGTTGTTGCTGTCATTAGGACAATCTCTCGCAGGTTTTGAACAACATAGGTTTAATTTTTGTCCTCACCACAAGGTTACTTGAAGTCATCATGTGGCCAGCCATTATAGCCCTGTGGGGATCCAATGTGATGGAGGCTTCATCTCAACAAACATCATTAAAACCAATAGGCAAGAAATTAGGAGACAATGCATCTCAGAAGGCTTCCACCCCAAAGTGACACACTACACTACAAAAGTTTTACAAGACTGAACCTTCTGGTAAAGAATAGCAGCCCTGTCCCCAGAGGGAAAGAACCTTGTAGGTTATGAGCAGGCTTAGAAATTGGCATATCAATCACCTGGCCTTTCTTTGAGGATTCAGTAACATGAACATAAGAGGTTTAATCCAATCATATATGACTAGGCATATTCCACACAGCTCAGACATTGGAATTTTGTCATTTATAAAAATGATCTGTGGGGGCTGGAGAGATGGCTCAGAGGTTAAGAGCACTTGCTGTTCTTCCAGAGGTCCTGAGTTCAATTCCCAGCAACCACATGGTGGCTTACAACCATCTGTAATGAGATCTGGTGCCCTCTTCTGGCCTGAAGGGATATGTGCAAGCAGAACACTGTATACATAATAAATAAACAAATCTTTAAAAAAAAAATGATCTGACATTTTGTAACCATTCTAGGCCTTTGTAGGCCCCAAGATAAGTCCTTGTATTCCTTCCTTCTGCAGAGGTTGGAACCCAAAGCTCAGGATAAAACATTGGTAGATTTCTTGGGTGGTGGTGGCACATGTCTTTAATCCCAGCACTTGGGAGATAGTGGCAGGTGGATCTCTGTGAGTTCAAGGCCAGCTTGGTCTACAGAACCAGTTCCAGGATAGCCAGAGCTACACACAGAGAAATCCTGTCTTAAAAAAAAAAAAGCCAAAAAATAATAATGAAAAACATTGCTAGGTTTCTCAAGCTCAAGGACCAGCCACAAAGCCTTGTCCTATCAATGAGACTCAGATAATAGCTGCATCATGGCAAGTGAGTCTTGGCACAGAAAACTGGGGAAAACAGGAATTTTTTCAGTATTGACCCTTTATTTGCCATTATTTCCATTGTCTTAGTGAAATTATTGGAAGGCAGTTGGATATCAGACATCGGCTATTTAAAGAAAACAGTCTGACAGCCTTAACAGGAAGCAGACTTAGCCTTGGAGGAGAGAGCAAGAAACTTCAAAAGGCTCTCAGAGGCAAAGAATGATGAGCCCATGAACATGTGTCTCCAGGAATGTCATCTTGTCTTTCTACTTACAAAGTGGCCTTTTTGCTCTAGTGACCTCTCTTCCCTGTCTGTCCTCTGCTCTACTTTGATGTCCTGGTGACACCCTGGAAAGCTTGTCTGCTCCAAAGCTCTGAGGGTCTTGGCACGTTACCTAAGGTTTCCGGGCAGAATTTCTCATCTAGGCGAATGCAAGTGAAGCCATCTACAAGACTGTGCAGAAAGACACGTAAATCTTGGAACTTGGATCCTCTCAGAGGAGACAGTGAAACACTGTCTCCTGCTTCCTATGTCCCCAGGTCCCAGAGAGAGTTTCAGTGATAACAGCACACTCCCGCTGCCCCACTGTTTGCTCCCGCCTCTTCTCTCTCCTCTCATGACATTCGTTGTTAAGATCTGGAAAGGGTGGACAGGGATCCAGATTGGTCATCTTACTTTTTTTATGTAAAGGAGCCAACTTTCAAGCTAGTTATTAGGTTCATTCAAAATTTTAAGCCAGTTCTACTTACATAAGGCAAATTATTCTTTCCATTTTAATCATTTACCTTGAAATAACTTACATCAAATGAAAATTATCATTCTTTGAAAAATTGAAGACTCATCAGTAAAGTTCTTTTAGTTGAGGGGACAATTTTACTATTTAGTAAAATATTTGGTCTCTCATAAGACATTTAAGTCAACCTTTTCTCATTCTAAACAGGTTAACATTTCCCCAGTCATTTTTTTTTCTTTTACCAATACTTTCAAAATTTATTAAGATAAAGTTTATTTTCAATATTTTCTCTGGTAAGCCACAATCTCTGTGATGAGAATTTGTATAAAAAGATAGATTTTGTAGCTTTTCCTTATTGGCAGGTTAGATTTTTCAAAGAATTCTCCATGTTGTTTTAGAAAACTCTAGGACTTCAGTTTTTAAATCCTTTAAAATGGGTTCTAAATTTAGTGTTTTCTCATATGTTTATCTATTGTGACCATTTTCAGTTCTTTGAATTAAAGAACAGCTTTGAGTCTTTCATTTTAAGGGAGAAGGGCACTTCGTACTTTGTGTTTCTTTTAAGGGTGGCTTTGGTTGCCTTTCTCAAGTCATTGTTTGGATTTTTAAATGGTTAAAATGGCTCCTACTTTGTTAAATGTATCATGGCCTCAATAAAAGTTTAGAACAATGATACTTCAATTTCAGTCTTAAGAAACTTTTTTTAAAACTTACACTTGAGTAAACGTTTCTAGTTGTTTGGCATTACAGACAGGAAACACAGTTTGCCTAATAGATGCTATGTTCTTTATACCTGTGTTAGGTCCCGTCTAATGATCATATTTTCTCGTTCCCTTAGGCATTTTCTTTCAGTGTATAAAATGCTTTGGAAGTATGTAACTAACTTTCTAAATACATATATATCATCTCTAATATTTATACTATTTAAATTATCAATAGCCCATTTTTCTCAATTGCAAGTTTTTTATGTGAAAAAAAAAAGTTGAAAGTATCTTAATATGGGCCAGTGAGGTGACTCAGGGGACAAAGGTGCTTGCTGCTAAGCCTGATGACCTGAGTTTGATTCCTAGGTCCCACATGGTGGAAAAAGAGACTGATTTCCCCAAGTGGTTATCTGACCTCCACCCCATCCCCAACAGATAAATAAATAAGTACATAAATGTAAAAAGAAGACAGATCTTCCCATTTGTCTCCTTCCTTATGTAACATTGTGAGGAGAAACTTGGATTATCTGTGTGAAATTGTTGTTGGCTTGCTCTACATTTTTTTCATTTCTCCTACTGTCTTTACTAAACCCATTGTTTCATCTTCATTTTGATACATTAACTTTTTTCTTAATTTTTGAAAATTTCAGAGATGCATACACTAAAGCATGTTCATACCTACCTTCCACTTTCCTCCTGTGACTCCCCTGTGTGTACCCTAACATATACCCTTCCAACTTCATGGTTTTTCTTTCTTTCTTCTTTTCTTTTCTTTTCTTTCTCTTTTTTTTTTTTTTTGATATTCCACTAAGTCCAGTCACCTACAGGAGTGGCATGCGGCCATCCACAGGAGCATGGGATACATTTTAAGTTGTCTCTTGAATGAGCAGTGTCTTGGTTAAAGGAATAGGTATATTTTCCCCTGTACTCTGGGATTCTCTGACTTTATGCACAATGCACAATTGAGATGTCTCTGTCTCTGAGTGCCAGCTTTTGGCCTTGCTGCTCTTTATGTTTCTTTGGGGGCTTATTTTATGTGCCCTAAAGTTGGACTTTGCATTATTTGTTTTACATTTTCTATTTCTTTACTTTACAAACACTAGTTGAACTGCTTCCTGTGTGGTAGACACTAAGCTCTGGGCACCCAAATAAGAGGAAAAGTAGCTTCAGTCTCTGCTGGGGTGAGGCAACAGATAAGCAAGGAAAATAGAAATTAATCAGGTAATTGCATTAATTAAGTCATGATTGTACATTGATAAATACTCTAAAAGAGGGCTGTGCCATGAGAGCCTATGAGAAAAAAGAAGAAGAGAAGGA
>CABHPP010139147.1:0-10647 GCA_902168425.1 Peromyscus attwateri | reverse complement strand
TTTTCATATTCACTGAACTTGGCTAGCTCTGAAATTCTACAGTTCCATATTTGTGAAGGTGCAGGGTTTCAAAGAAGATGTGAAGACTCTTCGCGCTGGGTTGCTTGCCTGGCTTACTAACATCCTTTACAAACAAATCCTCATATCTCCAGGCTTGAGAGACTCTGCCAGTCCTGGGGTCTGTGCAAAAGACAAGTCTGAAGCAGGCTTGAGCACTTTTTTCATACCTTTTGCAAGTATAGAAGTTGTCTGGTTATGAAGCAAGCCTTAGATTCATGTTATTTCCAGGCTTGGGTTTAAAGGTTTTAACACACACACACACACACACACACACACACACACACACACACACACACACATAATTACTCAAAAGACTGAAAGTGTAATTAATAATATCAATATGCAGGTGAAAGAAAGATTTCCCCCTGGGGAATCCAAATGAGATTTTTGTGCCAGGCAAAGGAGAGTGGAGGGGAAGGGAATAAAGATAGAACCATAGGCTTGGCAAACCGTCAACAGTGAATTACCTACCTTTCTTCCAAATGTTATGCATTTCCTTGTATGTAATTATAAATATATATGAATTTACTCTGAACTGGAAAATGGCTTGAATTCACATATTTCCTAGGTTGCTGATATAAATCTTTACAAAGTTGGCATCCTAAATCAACAAATCAGGTCTGGGGAGATTGCTCAGTTGGTAAAATACTTGCTGTGCAAGCATGGGGAGCTGAGTTTGAATCCCTAGACACCATAGGCACAATAACCCATGAATGTTATCCTTAGCACTCCTATACAAGACGTTAGGTGGAGACAGGAGAATCCCTGAAACATAGGCCAGCTAGTCTGGCATATACAGTGACAAATGAAAAAGACATCTTGTGTCACACAGGTGGAAGGTAAGGTCCAAAGCCCATGGCTGTTTATCAAAATTGTACTTCCTCCATAACATTTCTGTGATTAATTTGCTGAGTCTATGAACATCACTTGTGTGTTGCCAGACTAAGAGTGACAAATTATAATTATTAGGTTCCTTGTTCTGAAATCCATCCTGCTAATTACTGACAGGGCCATATTTCAAAAACTCAATTCTGATGTCATTCTCTCCTTTGAGAACTTACACTCCAGTTGATTATTAGATAAAATAAGTTCTCAGTAGATAGAATGCCTCTTCTTTTCTGATCCCCCAGTCTGTCAGTTTCTTCCCACTGTCTCTGTGCTTCAGATGAATTGATCCGAAACGCTTTGCCTTTCATGCCTTTTGGCCCTTGCATATACAGTTCTGTCTGACTTCTGCTCATTTGATGGATACCAACTCAGCGGTAGTCAGTGCTCAGATATCCTCTCAATGGGAAGGAGTCCCCGAAGCCTTATTAACAGTGAGGAATCCACTGTTACTTTTTTTTTTTTAACCAGGCTAATTCCTCCCTGCCATATCTGCCTTGGTTTCATTAGAAGCTCCACAAAGGTAGGGAAACTGTCTTAGCAATTGTTAAAGCTCCAATTCCTTCGGGGTAAAAAAAAAAATCAGTGTATTTAACAACATATGTTTTGGAGTTGGTCAGTCCTGTGCTCTGTCTTTTAGTCCATATGAGACCTTGGAGAAGCTACTTAACCTAGAAATTGAAGTAACACAATTGCCAGCCTATTGGGACTGAGGTGATGTTTGTATTTTTATATTGAATAAATGCTTTTAAAGTTTCAAGTGGAAAGTAACAACTGGAAAAAAATGATTCAAGCCTGAGAATATGGCTGCCTCAAATTAAGAGTCACCCATTCATTTGATCTGTTTGTTTTTTGCCTTCCTGATTCCCTTCCCTTAGTCTTTATCCAGATACTATTCAGTTAGGAACATAATTCATCTCATTCCCAGCAGATTAACTTCCTTGCTATGATAATAAAATATGAACAGCTAAACTACCATCAATCAAAAGCTTCAAGATCTTTGTCAACACCTCAATGCTCTACCACTCTGCAGAAAATGCAGACTCACTGTCTGTCTCTTTGTATGTCTGTCTGTCTCCACATTCAAGTAAATTGTCCACTATACTTGCTTTCATACTTATCCATGTGGGCTGCAGTTCTTTCTGGTTTTGAAAAAGAAATATTTCCCCATCTGTTGGATGCCAGCCCAGCTTGCATGCACCTCTCACCTCGATTTTCTTCGCATATCTCTCCAGGACTCTGCCCATTCTGCTCTCTCATCAACATCTACTTCCCAGTCAGCATCTTTCCCTGTAGCCTACAAATGTGCTAAACAATCCATCTGGATCAGATAACAAATTAGTCTCCTTTTGCTCTCTGCCTCTAGATATTTTCTTGCTCCTCTCCTCCAAATTTCTGCCAAACCTTCAAAGGATCACCTAAAAAAGCAGTCTCTACGTTATCACATGGGTATACCTCAAGCCACTTCAGTGCAACTGAAGGCGACTACTGCTAAAACAACCCTCACGAAAGTCACCTGTGGCTTCTCCATTGTTAGATTTAGTAGATATTTTAATGCCTCATCTTCTACGTGCTCCTTCTTGATCACACAGATCTTGTGATCTGAAAACTTTCTAAATGTCTGTATTGAGATTTTCTGGTAGATTTTTTCAAAGATTGTGTTGACCTTTGGTTTTACAAAAATAATTTTCAGTTTTGCAGAGGTACAATTAACAAATGTGAATTAAATGTATTCTTAAGGGGCAGTGTAATGCTTGGTATATGAGTACACTTTATAAATGATGAGCACAATCAAGCTAACTACTGCTTATTTGTATGTGTGATGAGCTTTAAGATCTACATTCTTAGAACTTTTCATGTATTGACACTGTAAGCTGTAGTCACCATGATCGTTTACATCATGATCTTCCACAAGCAAGAGCCTAACACAGGGGTTGGGGTGTGTAGGTCTGAGCTGGTACACCTTATAGGGCGTATTTACATTTTGGTGTGAGCTCTCTGGAGTCTAGAAGCAGTGAAAAGATCGAGCCCTGTAATCAACTCTCAATCATGCAATGATCTTTTTTGGTAATATGTGTATAGGGCCAGAAGGTGCTTTTAGCCATAGGATACGATAGGATAACCATAGGGATTCTGTTGTTAGTTGCTTTCTCTAGTTTTTTTGTCGAACACTTTTTCACTTGCTGGCAGTCAGAGACAGAGCCTGGGATGGAGATTGGAAAATGAGTGAATGGAGCCCAGAGCTAATATGCACTCCCAGCTATCTGAAATTCCATGGAACTGTTAGACTCTTTGCCCAGCGCATTCACCTATCTGCCCCAGTTACTTATCATCCAATTAACTATCACTCTCTCACATATGTCTTGAATTAACACCCTCTCCTCCATGATTACCAGCATTCTTCATATCTACCACCTTATCACCCATCTCTTGAGGACTATAGTGATTTCTCTAACAGAATTACCAATAGTAAGGGATGAAAATTCAGGATGCTAAAGAGTATGCAGCCAGCCCTCTCTGGAGATATACCATTTTCAGGTTAATATATCCTTTCTCCCTGCTCACACCATTCTGTCATAATAGCAAAGAGCAGGGCCTTCCCAGAGAATACATTAGTACTTTACCCCTTCCACCTTTGACCTATGTGACCAGCTTTGCTTAGAATATCTACCCATTCCTTGCTTTTTCAAATGTTTAAGTTCTTTCCCTTTTCCACAGGATCAGGTGATGACTAAGGTGGATCACATGACCTTAATTCCATGGCACACTGTGCTCAGTTTTCTGGCTTGCTTTTAAATAGCATTGCCTTCGTCCATCCTTTTTCTCTTCCTTCTCCAGTCTCTCTTTGTTAAAGGATAAAATTTTACTCACTGTTACGTGTCTAAGACCCATCCCAGTTCTTGAAGCATCATAAATGCTTGTTCAGCTTAATCCCACAAATTTATTATGACCTTGGGCAAGTCCCAAATTTCCTGGCACTTAGATGTCTCATAGAAAGTTAAGGAGCTGAACTAATCTTTTAAATGTCCCTTTTGGTTCCAACATTCCATGAGGTTTCTATTATATTTGTTGAAAGCGTGTAATGGAGTGTAAATTAATTTTTAATAGACTGTAATTACTAACAAAACATTCCTCATTTCATCACTCAGCTTTTTGCATGAAGTATGACATATAAAAAGTTTAACTTAAAATATCTATGAGTAACTAATAACTCATACAGCTGCCATCTTAACATGCTGGAGTAAACAGGTAATTATATTTATAGTTTAATCACCAAAAAATCCTTTCAAAGTTGCTGAGAAGGCAAATAATAAATCCAGCATTACAAGGGGAAATTGGGTTGTGAAACCTAGTCATCGTGCCCAGTTTTTATATTTTTCTCACTGCCAGTTACTTAAAATCACAGATCAAATTCTCAGTCAAGTATAACTCAGTACTTACTGTAAGTGCTACTTTTTATTGTTGCCTTTAGGGTAATTTTGCATTATGCAAAAAGGTTGCAAAATTATCACAGAGCTCAGTATTAACCTTGTCCCAAGCTTCTCCTATTTTTAATATTTTAGATGGTACATGCGCCTTAATTAATGGACCACTATTTACTCATGACTAAGGACATGCATAATTTATTCAGAGTTTGAATTTAGCTTTCCTGCCTCCAGGATGCTATTATTGATAGAACGTCGCATTTAGGCGATGAATAGTCTCCAGAGACTGTTCTTGTTTTCCAGTTCTCAGATTTCCTTTGCTTTTGATATTTTTAACAGTTTTAAGGAGTAACGAGTAAATTATCTTGTGGATTCTCTGTGCATGTGTGTGTGTGTGTGTGTGTGTGTGTGTGTGTGTGTGTGTGTGTGTGTTTTATGGAATTTCATAACTAGACAGGCTATGGATTTGGGGGAGGAAACGTAGATGTAAATAGTCCTATCAAGGTTGCTCATATACAACAGTTTATTTATATCAACATGGATTTGTGGATTAATTTCAAAACAACAAATTTACATCAAAGTATACAAAATTAACTAGGATGGGAAACTAGGATGGGAACAGGAAGCCAAGAATCATCAATTCTGTGGTTCAGTTATTAAGTTTCTTCAACTAACTTAAGCATCTGTAAACAAACATCAGCACAGTAAAGTACTCATAGGGAAACATAGTCACATGGGCAATCAAATGATTTCACAAACTAAACAAACATGAATCCAGTGTCAAGTTCAAGTGATAGAACATTACTAGGCATCTCTTTTAGGCCTTACAGTTAAGGCACATATACAAACAAAACCCATGTGTATATGAAATAAATTAAAAGTTAAAAAGCAAAAAAAATGAAAGTCTATACTTTTCTGATATAAGAAAATGCTTCAAACTAAATGAGGCTGAAATTCAAAATCTTTTAAACTAGTGCATACCTTCTAAACAGTTTGTTTATATGTTGGCAGGTTAATACGTCTCCATTGTTAATATGTTTTACACTGTATTTAATTAAATGCAATATTAACTGAACAATCTTAATGATCTATGATATTGACGTGACAGACATCTTTGGCAATTTAATTGAGTCTTAAAATTTCCTGTTGTAAATTCATGATAGCCATTTGGATTCAGTGCTAACAGGTAGCAGCAATTATCTATTCAACAAAGGACAAGTTCTTTGGGAGATCGAAAGATTTTAGGAAAAAGCTCCCCTTGCACACATCTCAGTGTTTTCAACTCAGGTTACACTGTTTGTGCCTGGAGGTTGCAGTGAGGTCCCCCATAAAAGTAATATGCCTTCTGACCAGATGAGTAACACTTGATGGGGTAAACAGAGTAGTGACACTGTACATACCTCTTCCAGAAGCCCACTGAGGTTTAGTGGGATTTGGAATTCATCTTGGATAACATGTCTGAAGCATAGCCCTTTCCCTACATTAGCACACGAGAGTCTAGCAACTCCAGAGGGAAACAAGTGAGGATGCGTTTTTATTCAAGTAAACACGGGTTACAATGATCAAAAGACTCATCCATGTCCTCACAGAAGCAAGTTTTACTCCTAGGAAGCCATTTATTATTTATTATTTATTTATATCAGAATAAAAAGAAATGTTTTAGCTCTTTAATGTATAAAAGTGTGTGACAATTAAGTATATAGAAATGTTATAAGCTGGCTTACTCTTTCTCAAATTTGCTAATTACTGCATTTGGCAAGTAAGCCCTTCCTCATTACTATATTTTAAAAAAAGCTGTTACAGTCTATTTCAATGGCAGATTGTAAGTTGAGGTCTTCGCTGTAATTAGTGTATACTCTTCTGGATCAATAAATTGGCTGCAGTGACTACTCTAAAAGATAGGAAGCATTAAAAAAAAGCATATGAAAGATAATATATCACAGTACACAGGACACCCTAATTTATGGCTAAATTATGTAGTAGAGTCTATTTTACAAACTCAAGAATAAATATCTTGACTGAGCTACTGAAAATCTTCACAACAGTATGTTAGCAACTCATATCTAAGGGGATAACAAGTCCCTTAAAGACAAGAAATGAGAACTGTGAATAAGAATGAGAGGAGAAGGTAATCATGTTGGTGGAAATGTAGAAGCCATTTTGAATTACTGAAAGATACTTTGATTTATTAGCAGGTTTAATATCCTTCCATTTTTTACTAAGGATTTTTTATTCATTTTATAGATCCCCCTCTTCTCTTCCCCCCCCCTTCAGCTTTCCCCCTCCCCAACCCACCCCCATCTCTTCCTACAAGAAGGTAAGGCCTCCCATGGGGAGTCAGCAGAGCCTGGTACACTCAGTAGAGGCAGGTCCAAGCCCCTCCCCCTGCCTCAAGGCTGTGCAAGGTGTCCCACCATAGATAGTGCGCTCCAAAAAGCCAGTTCAGGCATCAGGGATGGATCTTGATCCTACTGCCAGGGGGCCTGTTAAGCATATCAAGCTACACAACTGTCTCACTTATACAGAGGGCCTAGTCCAGTCTCAGGAAATCCCTTATTTATTTTCTCATTTATTTTTATTTGTCCTTTGAAAATTCAAGCATGTACATGATGTATCTTGGTCATATTCATCTCTTACTCACTCCATTTAGTTCTCCTCAGTACACTTGATCACATCTCCCTCGCAACTTCACGTCTTCTTTTTCTTTCTTTCTTTCTTTCTTTCTTTCTTTCTTTCTTTCTTTCTTTCTTTCTTCCTTTCTTTCTTTCTTTCTTTAGCCAAGTCCAATTAGTTCTGCTCATATAAAAATGGATTCATGGCTACACATAAAAAGAAAGCTGTTTGATATCACTCACCATTAAGGAAAATGCACAGCATGTCTCTTTTGGAGAAAGTTCTATTGAATCTATTTATTCACAGTTTACATTGTTTTTTTTTTCATTGTTTGATTGTAAGAGGTCTTTATATATTCTGGACATTAAACCAGTATCAAATACACAATTTGCAAGTATTTTTTTTCTATTCATGGGATATCTATTAAATTTCTTAATGACGTATTCTGATTTTTAAGTACATTTTTAAAAATTTTGTTAAAAATTCATTTTTTTTATTTCCATTGCTCATGCTTGTGGTATCGTAACTAAGAATTTTTTTGCCATGTTTGTAGTCATTGTTTACCTATACTTTTTTTCTGAGAACATTCTAGTTTTAGTTCTAACACATAGGTCATAATTCACTTTCACTTAACTCCTTTTATGTGGTATGATGTGAGGGTTCAACTTCATTCTTTTGCATATGACTACGGCTATCCGGTTCTAATATCGCCAGCCCATGTCATTCCCTTCTGACTCTAAGTAACAACTAATGTACACTGAAATGTCCCTCTCCAAGCCAACACAAAACCTTGATTCCCTCTAGGTGAACTCATTGCTGATCCCTCTCCTTTAATTTCCAACTCAGTGACTGACATAATTGTCCACTTGGCAGTGAAAAAATACATTTATCTTTGTGTTACTTTGCTGGTCCGTCAGCAGGTTACTTTTTTCTCTGCCTTCAGAAACAATTCAGAATTCACTCTCTTCCTCTCCTTTTCTCTACTTACTTCATTTTCAGGGGATTTCAGTCAATTTTATATCTTGATTCCTATCTGTATCTTGCAATAATTCAAACTGAGAACTTTAGTTTCTTCTATTCTATATCTCTACAGCTCCTCATAAATAGTCCACAGACATTGCAAAATTTGTGTCTCCTAAAGCTGATATTTGACGCTCAATTCTCCCCTTGCTACGTACTATACTCACCCCTCTTACATTCAGCAAATGACACTTTCATTTGTGCAATTTCTCAGGATAAAAACCTGGGAATTATTTTATCTCCATATTGTCACACTAATATCCAACGTGCTTAGCAAGCGCAGGATGCTCTACCTCCTCATCCTATTCAGAATATCACCAGTTTTTATCATTTTAAGTGCTAACAGTGTAGCCCAGCGAACCGCTATCTCTTGCTTGGCTTACTCAGAGGATCTCCAAATGACTCCCTTTTTCTTACCATCTACATACAGTCCACACCCACTGTTTTTCTTCATTTAATAATTTTAATACACATCAGATCTAAGTCACTCCCTTAATCAACGCTCTTAATAGTTTTCCGTAAAATTTACAGTATAATTCAAATTCCTCAACATGACCTACTTAAACTATCACAATCTAGCCTCTATCTGGCCTTTAGAGCTTGGCCTTTGCCTCCTACTAAACTTTATTTCTATCCTACGGTGTCTGGATATCCTTGTGGCCAAGTCCTTATAGTCCCAAAGAACTACAATGTCCATTCCTTGTTGATAGTTAATCAGAGATACTCCCCGACCAGTCTATCTAAAAGTATCCTCTAATCAATCTAATTGGGAATCTTGTCTCCTACAGTCAGACCAGTTTCATGGAGCAGAAACATTTCATATATGCTAAGATAATAATTTCCTTTTGTAAAACTTAACGGGAAACTCACTATGCTTGTAATATAAATACAAATCTTAAATATGATATAGCAATATGCTTCTGACAATCTATTATGCTCAGTGGTATGCACTTAGGCTTCTGACAATGGGTTAGCTTATCCTTCCCTCTCAGCCAGTATACTAATGCTGAACTTTCAAAATGTCATGGTCACCCTTATGCTTGGGTCTGCTTTTGTTGTGGCAGGCTTTATTTTGGGGGGGGGTCTGGTCCCACTTTATGGAATATTCTTATTGCAATCTTCACAGAATAGCTTGATTCTGCAGACTGAGACTTAAGCTTAAATATCAAGGGTCTTTACAGACCAGTCGGTGTCAATTACCCAATGGTCATTTAGACAAGTGGCTATTTGATGTCCTTGAATAGCACTTGTCTTGAGTTAACATATTTAATTATTTATGATTTTACACACCAATATTCACACACTAAAATACAATCTCCAGTTATGTTTTTAACATATTTTATATCAGCTCAGGGCTTCTGCTTTCCTTATTTGAAATAATACTTCTGCATGGTACTTTTATATCAGTTGGCACTACTGAAAACTCTCTCTCTCTCTCTCTCTGTGTGTGTGTGTGTGTGTGTGTGTGTGTGTTTTGCATCAAATGATTATTTTTGTTTTACCTTATATGATTCCAGACATCAATTTATAACCAATAAGCTAAAAAAAAAATTCTGATAGAAATCTCAGAATTTTTCCTTTACATTTTTTTGTCTACTTTTATTTTTGTCCTTCCAGGTGAGTACATTTTAAACCAGGGCTAATTTCCCTAGTAGAACTAGTAGAATGTTTCTTCATGGTTAAAAATCACATGTTGACAACGTTTCTTGGAGTTCTGAGTATGGCCTTGACAAATACAAGCATTCTACATACTTGCTTAGATTTCTTTACTCTTTCTTAGGTAGTTATTATCAAAATAATAAATATAAGACTTTCCACCCACACAGTTAGAGTTTACAGTTATTTTGTAAGAGAACTCTGGATTAGCTCAAAAATGCTTGTTTTCATTAGTATGTTTATTGAGACAGAAACAAAAGTGAAAAGGGATGAAGTGGTGTTCCCAGGGGATACAGGACAAGAAAACGGTGGAGCCAGAACCAGTGATTTTATTTTTCTCTCACATATCTTATTCTGTTCATAACAGCACATGACCTCTTAAGGAAAACTTTGGATACAGGGAACTTCAAAAACATCCATCCATGCATGCTCCTCTTCATAGGCTTTCCTTATTTGTATTTGCCACACCTTCTTGAGGACATCTGAGGGATACAAGAAAGTGGAATAGAGAAAAGCTGACGCTTTCCTTTAAAACAGAGCCACTGACTTGAAGTGAGCATCTGCCTTCCCTTAGCACGTCTTGTCCCAGGTCTTCAGCAACAGTTTGCAACCTAAGCACTTGGATATGACACAAGTCAAGACGTGGCGCCAAACACTACCAGCAACCGACAACTTGCACACTCATTTAAAAGAAAAATGTAACAGGGAAGTGGAGATGGGCAAAGTTCGGAAAAGAATATGAGAAGAGATGAGTATATGTGTGGGAGAAAAAAGAAAAATAGGTTCTTGAACCTACAATTTTACCTCCCACTCTGTTTCTTTCAAATGTCTACACAGACAGTATTTATAATAATTCATTCCCTTGAGGCCAACACTGCCTGTGCGGCTATCAAACTTGTTCAACAAATAATTAATGTAAGGTCTGTTAGTACTGTTCCGTGTGCTCTGGAAGAGACCCACTCAGGGTCTATGGCATGATAACTTTTCA
>CABHPP010139146.1:0-41050 GCA_902168425.1 Peromyscus attwateri | reverse complement strand
TGCTGGAGGAAGCCTCTCTGATGATGACTAGATTAGGCACTAATCTATGAGTATACCAGAATATCATTAGGAATCTTTTTTGTTTGGTTGGTTGGTTTTTTGTTTTGTTTTGTTTTGTTTGTGTTTTGTTTTGGCTTTGTTTTTGACCAGTCTTGTTTGATTTTGTCCTAGGTCTTTAGGCTATCTAGTCTCTGGTTCTTGGCTACCCAAGTGGTGTCAGTTATGGATTCCTTCTTGTGGAATGGGCCTTAAGTCAAATCAGACATTGATTGGCTCTTCCCACAAATTCTGTGCCACCATTGCCCTAGCATACTTTATAGGCAGGATAAATTGTAGGTCAAAGGTTTTGTTACTAGGTTGGTGTCTATGTTTCGCTTTCAGTAGCCTGCAGGGTACCTTCCTACACCAAAGAGACTAAAACATAGAGGTGAGGGCTCCGTGTAGACACCAGCTTGACTTCTCAATGTTCAATGAGTTGTATGGATGTTGTCCTCGGCAATGCCCTGCCCCCCACTCTGCCCTGTCAGTTTTCAGAGAGCAACCTTTTGTCTTAGCAACAACCTGGGTTGTTTGGGGATTTCCATGGGACTCCCTTGGCCAACAACTCAAATAAATGAAACCCAGATTTAACCACTGGAAGCCTTGCCTGGCTACAAGAGAAGGCCAGTTGAGACTCCATATCTTCCATTATTAGGAGTCATTAGGTTCATCTTCATACATTCCAGGATGTTTTCCCTGCATTAGGTTTCCATACCACCCTCCAAGTACCTCCCAATTCCAGTCATCTCTCCCCAGACTCTCTTCCTCCCCTTCTATTCCTCCCACACCTGATCCCACTCCCATCCCCACCCACACCCAGTCCACCCATAAAATCTATTCTATTTCCCCTTCCCAGGGAAATTATGTGTCCCTGCTAGAGCCCTCTTCTTTATCTAACCTCTCTGAATGTATGGATTATAGCTTGGTTATCATTTACTCAATGGCTAATATCCACTTATAAATGAATACATACCATGTTTATCTTTCTGGGTCTGGGTTACCTCACTCAGGATAATTTTTTCTAGTTCCGTCCTTTCGCCTATGAATTTCATGATATGTTTTTTAGCCGCTGAGTAATATGTACCACATTTTGTTTATCCATTCTTTTGTTGAGGTACATCTATATTATTTACAGTTTCTGACTATCATGAATAAACCCACAGTGAACATGGTTGAGCAAGTGTCCTTGTGGTATGATTGAACATCCTTTGGGCATATGCCCAAGAGTGGTATAACTGGGTCTTGAGATAGATCGATTCCCAATTTCTCAAGGAACCATCATATTGATTTCCATAGTGGATGTACAAATTTGCACTTCCATCAGCAATGGAGGAGTGTTCCCCTTGTTGCACATCTTCACCATCATGAGCTGTCACCTGTGTTATTAATCTTCGTCATTCTAACAGGTATAAGATGGAATCTCAAAGTAGTTTTGATCTGCATTTCCCTGATGGCTAAAGATTTAAACATTTCTTTAAGTGTATCTCAGCCATTTGAGATTCCTCCATTGAAAATTCTATTTATATCTATACCCCATTTTTACATTGGATTTTTTTAAATTTTATTTTATAATTTAATTTAATTTTACATATCAGCCACAGATTCCCCCCCCCCCCGCCTTCTCCCAAGCCCACCCCCTTTTCCCATCTCCTCCATGGCAAAGACTCCCCTGAAGATGGAGTTCAACTTGATAGATTCAGTCCAGGCAGGTCCAGTCCCCTCCTCCCAGGCTGAGCGAAGTGTCCCTGCATAAGCCCCAGGTTCCAAACAGCCAGCACATGCACTGAGGACAGGTCCCGGTCCCACTACCTGGATGCCTCCCAAACAGTTCAAGCTAATCAACTGTCTCACTTATCCAGAGGGCCTGATCCAGTTGGGGGCTCCTCAGCCATTGGTTCATAGTTCATGTGTTTCCATTCGTTTGGCTATTTGTCCCTGTGCTTTTTCCAATCTTGGTCTCAACAATTCTTGCTCATACAAACCCTCCTCTTTCTCGCCAATTGGACTCCTGGAGCTCCACCTGGGCCTTGGCCATGGATCTCTGCATCCGGTTCCCTCAGTCATTGGATGAGGTTTCTAGCACGACAATTAGGGTGTTTGGCCATCCTATCACCAGAGTAGGTCCTTTCGGGCTGTCTCTCGACCATTGCAGGTAGTCTATTGTGGAGGTATCCTTGTGGATTTCTGTGGACCTTTCTAGCACCCTGCTTCTTCCTATTCTCATGTGGTCTCCATTTACCATGGTCTCTTATTCCTTGCTCTCCCCCTCTGTTCTTGATCCAGCTGGGATCTCCCGCTCCCCCAAGCTCTCTTTCCCTTGACTCTTGCCCTTCATTACCCCCACTCACGTCCAGGTTGTCCATGTAGATCTCATCCATTTCTCTGTCATTGGGCGATCCCTGTGTCTTTCCCGGGGTCCTGCTCTCTAGGTAGCCTCCCCAGAGTTGTGAGTAGCAGTCCAGTCATCCCTGCTTTACATCTAGTATCCTCCTATGAGTGAGTACATACCATGTTTGTCTTTCTGAGTCTGGGTTACCTCACTCAGGAGGATTTTTTCTAGATCCATCCATTTGCCTACAAACCTCATGATGTCATTGTTTTTCTCTGCTGAGTAGTGTTCCATTGTGCATATGTACCACAGTTTATTTATCCATTCTTCAGTTGAAGGGCATCTAGGTTGTTTCCAGGCTCTGGCTATTACAAACAATGCTGATATGAACATAGCTGAGCAAGTGCCCTTATGGTATGATTGAGCATTCCTTGGGTATATGCCCAAGAGTGGTATAGCTGGGTCTTAGGGAAGATTGATTCCCAATTTTCTAAGAAAGCTCCATATTGATTTCCAAAGTGGCTGTACAAGCTTGCATTCCCACCAGCAGTGGAGGAGAGTTCCCCTAGCTCCACATCCTCTCCAGCATAAGCTGTCTTCAGTGTTTTTTATCTTAGCCATTCTGACTGGTGTAAGGTGGTATCTCAGAGTCATTTTCATTTGCATTTCCCTGATGATTAGGGATGTTGAGCAATACCTTAAATGTCTTTCAGCCATTTGAGTTTCCTCTGTTGACAATTCTCTGTTTAGTTCTATAGCCAATTTCTTATTTGGACTGTTGGGCATTTTGATGTCTAATTTCTTGAGTTCTTTATATATTCTGGATATCAGTCCTCTGTCAGATATGGGGTTGGTGAAGACCTTTTCCCATTCTGTAGGCTGTTGCTTTGCTTTGTTGACTGTATCCTTTGCTCTACAAAAGCTTCTCAGTTTCAAGAGGTCCCATTGATTGATTGTTTCTCTCAGTGTCTGTGCTACTGGTGTTATATTTAGGAAGTGATCTCCTATGCCAATGTGTTCAAGACTACTTCCTACTTTCTCTTCTATCAGGTTCAGAGTAGTTGGATTTATGTTGAGGTCTTTGATCCACTTGGACTTAAGTTTTGTGCACGGTGATAGATATGGATCTATTTGTAGCCTTTTACACATTGATATCCAGTTATGCCAACATCATTTGTTGAAGATGCTTTCTTTTTTCCATTGTACGCTTTTGGCTTCTTTGTCAAAAATTATATGTTCATAGGTGTGCGGATTAATGTCAGGGTCTTCAATTCGATTCCATTGGTCCACATGTCGGTTTTTATGCCAGTACCAAGCTGTTTTTATTACTGTAGCTCTATAGTAGAGCTTGAGGTCAGGGATCATGATGCCTCCAGAGGTTGTTTTATTGTACAGGATTCTTTTGGCTATCCTGGGTTTTATGTTTTTCCATATGAAGTTGAGTATTATTCTTTCCAGGTCTGTGAAGAATTGTGTTGGTATTTTGATGGGGATTGCATTGAATCTGTAGATTGCTATTGGTAAGATTGCCACTTTTACTATGTTAATCCTGCCTATCCATGAGCATGGGAGATCTTTCCATTTTCTGACATCTTCTTCAATTTCTTTTTTTCAGGGACTTGAAGTTCAATATCAATGACCAATGATTGTTCATTTCTGTTATCTTGTTGTTGTTGCTTTTTTTGTTGTTGGTGGTGGTGGTGGTGGCGGTGGTGATGGTGGTGGTGGTGGTTGTGTGTGTGTGTGTGTGTGTGTGTGTGTGTGTGTGTGTGTGTGCACTTCCCTTCTTTGGGTTTTGCTGGTGTGAGATTATTCAGTTCATGTGTTTTTATGGGTGTAGTTAACTTCCTTAGGTTGGAGATTTCCTTCTAACACCTTTTGTAGGGCTAGATTTGTATATAGATATTGTTTTAAGTTGAATTTGTCATGGGATATCTTATTTTCTCCATCTTTGATGATTGAAAGTTTTGCTGGATATAGTAGTCTTTGCTGGCATCTGTGGTCTCTTAGAGTCTGCAGCACATCTGTCTAGGCCCTTCTGGCTTCTAGAGTCTCCATTAAGAAGTCAGATCTAATTCTAATAGATCTGTCTTTATATGTTACTTTGTCTTTTTTTCTTGAAGCTTTTAATATTATTTCTTTGTTCTGTATGTTCAGTGTTTTGATTATTATGTGGTGAGGGGACTTTCTTTTCTGGTCCAATCTGTTTGATGTTCTGTATGCTGCTTATACCTTTACAGGTATCTCCAATTTAAGTTAGAAAAATTTTATTCCATGATTTTGTTGAAAATGTTTTCTGTGCCTTTGAGTTTGGGTTCTTCTCCTTCCTCCATTCCTATTATTCTTAGGTTTGGTCTTTTTATATTGTCCCAGATTTCCTGAATGTTTTATGTCAGCAATTTTTTAGATTTAACATTTTCTTTGATGGATGTGTCCATTTCTTCTATCATATCTTCGATGCCTGAAATTTCTCTTCCATCTTTTGTATTCTGTTGGTGAAGCTTGCCTCTGTTCCTGTTCAGATTCCTAAATTTTTCATTTCCAGAATTCCCTCAGCTTGTGTGTTCCTTTTTGCATCTATTTACATTTTCAGGTCTTGAATGGTTTCATTCATTTTCCTTCAACTGTTGGTTTGTATTTTTTTGGTTTTCTTTAAGGGATTTATTTGTTTCCTCTGATTGTTTGTTTGTTTTTTCTGGATTTCTTTAAGGGACTTATTCCTTTCTTCTTTAACGACCTCTATCTTCATATAGTTGGTTTTAAGGTCTTTTTCTTGTGCATCAGCTATGTTGGAATATTCAGGGCCTGCTCTGGTAGGATAACTGGGCTGTAATGGAGACATAATGCCCTGACTGGTATTGATTGTATTCTTATACTGGCTCTAGGCATCTGGTTTGTCTTTGTTGGGTGGGTGTTTTGTACCTTTTTCTGTTTTCTGTCTGGACTTTCAGATTTTAATGGCTGTGTTTTGCCTATTTTATAGGCCTGATCAGCTGGTGTGTTCACAAGGAATGCCTTCTGGTTTTGGAGGCTGGAATGCAGTAAGGAGTAGGGGGAGGGAAGTCAGGAGGGGATGGTCTGTGGGATCCACAAGAGGTGTGGGCATGGGTGAAGGGGGGCTTCAGCTGGTGGTCTGTTGCAGCACTAGGGACAAGATTGGGGGGTTGAGTCTAGGGGAACAGAGAGAGAGGAAAAGGTCTGCAGACAGCCTACCTGGTTTTCTCCTCTGCTCTGTTTTTGGGGCAGAGGAGAGTCACATTGAGGACTATCTCTTTGAGGAAGCCCTTCCTCCATGTCCCAGGCAAAGCAGTCTCTCCTACATGTGAAAACTTACTACACTGAAAATGCCCCTCTCCTATACTAAGTGTGAGAACTTACTACACTGTAAATGCTCCTCTCCTGTACTAAGTGTGAGAACTTACTACACTGAAAATGCCACTCTCCTATACTAGAATTGAAATTCCTACAGACAGAAACTCTTTAAATCTGAAGTCATAGGACACAATTGGGTCCTTGCACATAAATAATAAATAAGGCAAACCAATATAATATAGGCCTTGACTTACAAGATTTTTCCCCAGGCATTGCACAGAGTATGACTCCTTTAAGGATGACTACTAGAAGAGAACAAGGTGTGCATAAAAGGAACAAATATACCTAACACTACTCAGCACCTTTAAGAGTCATACCTAACACTACTCAGCACCTTTAAGAGTCATTCTGCCCTTAGCCATCTGCCTGGACCAGCATTCTCTACTTCTGACCCTATGTCAACTCCAGTCCTCTGAATTTAATACCTGCTGCTTTTCTGGTGACTTGAATCTTAATAGAATGGCTAGGTTCTGGACACAAGTCACATGCTCTATTTCCATTGTGACTTTCCACTTTTGCCACTTAGGTGTGTAGCTCCATTTGAGTAAGTTAGCTTCTCTGGCTGTTAACTTCCTTGTTTGTACAAACCAAGTAGGCAAGACTTAGCGCAGGAATGAAGATAATGCCTACCTCATTTGTGACACTATGGCCATTAAATGAAATAGTGCTTAAGTAGTTTCTGACAATGGTGTTGACTGTCACTACAGAACATATTGCTGACCCTGCTTCTGTGTCTGGGTGCTGCTTCCCCTCTTAGCACAGACATCTTCACCTTGGTCCCAGCCTTGCTGTCTACCCACCAAATAACCCATGGTCAGTCAGAAAATACACTTGGCAATTTTGTGGGTCTTACCTTATGTCTGATGCCTGGATGCACATCAAGAGACAAGAGTAAAGATCTGAGTTATCATAGATATTCCCAAATTATCTACCTGTCCTGTCTGTCCAGAGCCTACAACATCTCAAGCCCTAGCTTGTATTTAGTCTACTTATACTTGATCCTGAAGATATAATAAGTTGAAATTTATAAGTTGGATATAAAAAGTTGGAAAATTACATTAGATCTGATGGTATTTTCTTACATATTTTATATATGTGGTGTTCAAAACCACCTGCACACACTAGCACATTTTCATTTTGCTTGTGAGAAACTGAGGAGGCACCAAGAGACATCTTATGTGTGAAAGCTGAGCATGTCAGACTGTGTTCGGTAGAGGTTGATTCTTGGGCTTTAAGTTTACATCCTTAGAAAGGACATATTACCACCCCTGAAGCATCCCATCTGTCTGAGTTCTAGACACCAAGGAAGGAAAATCAACCTTGTATAGCAAGGTCAGTGTGAATAATTCTCACTGTCCTCTGAGCTCACACTCTTAAGACTTTGAGGCACTAAATCACACTTTAAAGAAAGTATGTGAAAATCTAAACTTGTTTTCAAAATGTGTAAGGATAGAGGTTAGACAAGGAAAGGAGGACTATGTAGGGATCCCAGGGCCAATGTTAAGGAAGTAGGTATCTTGTGCACAAAGCATCCACTGGCAATCATAAAATTAATTCCCTCTGCTGCCTGGGAGCCCTGCCAACCATATGCATCAGTCATACTAGGAGGAATGAAGATTTGGACTGAGGTCCACTTTGCACACTTGTGTGAAGTGAGCTCTGCAGTGCCTGAAACAGCTTTATTGCCATCAGCAACAAGAAGAGGCCCAGGAAAATGGAATAGGAATGGATTCCATCCTACCGCCCAGGCCATTCAAGGTGAATGAGGATTCGATCTCACACAGACTCCTGTCACATTTCTTCACCTGCCTGACGTAAGTGAGCCCCACTCAAGAAGAAAAGTGGGAGTCCCCTATAGCCACAGTAGGAGGCAGTTGTGGGTCAGGCAGCTGGGTTTCAAAGGATGAAAGAAAAATAAATTAAACTCTCTCATCTGGAAAATAAATACCAAATGGCTGAAGATCCTGTGCTCTGCATGAATGAATAAAAGAGGTTTAATTCTTTAATTACTGCCTCCAGTCTCCCTGTGGAGATAAAGAGCAAGTTGGTGGAAGGAGATAATCAAGGCATGAAGCACTGTATCTCCTCCTCAGCTCCCTTTACTCAATGAAATAACAAAATATTTCCCCTTAAGTAAGTACCCACTTCTGGCATGTGGAGGAAGAAATATAGATGGAGATGGTGGAGATGGAGATGTGTGTACATTTGAGACACTATTTCCTTCTCTGTCTCTCTGACTCTTTTCTCTCTGTCTCTCTGTCTCTCTGTCTCTGTCTCTCTCTCTCTCTCTCTGTCTCTCTTTCTCTCTCTCTCTCTCTCTCTCTCTCTCTCTCTCTCTCTCTCTCTCTCGTGTGTGTGTGTGTGTGTGTGTGTGTGTGTGTGTGTGTGTGTGTCCCACACCCAGGACACTGTGCTTACTATGCTGAGCTTCACTAGAGACAATGTTTTTATCTTAACATCTCTGTTCAAAACAGGTTCATAGGTTGTTAATTCTGAAAGAAACAAGAGTGCAATGTAAACATGGGGGAGCAAAGAAAACACAACAAGGAAATATGCAACTGTGAAGTGAATACCGATACTAACAGTAAGTGTTCAACGCTTAGGTCTGTCAGGGTCACTGAGATGATCTCTGTTCAGTATCATTTCTCCTGATATTTCACAAAGCTCACGCCCCATTTTAAGAAATTTGATACCTCCAATGAATTAATCACTTACATTTTTAAAATGTATCTAATATTTTTCAGTTTATATTATTTAAAACATTCTTATTAGGAGAGAGTTGATCTCTCAATTTTGTGTTTAAATTTTCCATTGTGAGTTTTTGTGTTGATATAGTAAGTTAAAATAATTTCAACTAAAATGTATTCATTCATTTGATAATAAGTATGTAGTAGACACCTGCAATATGCCTGGATTATTGGGTATTCTTGTGATGCACAAGTGAATATAATGTTAAAGAAAAATCCCAGGTCCTTACAGAGTATGAATTCTAGTGAGAATGTAATTTCAAAACAAAAATTTAGCAAAAATAATAAGTAATTTATATGATGATAAGTGTTAATGTAAAAAAGTAAAGAAAGGTAGCCATGGACTATGTAGAGATGGTATGTGTGAGAAAAATAAGCTGTGATTAAAAATAGAGTGGGTGTGAGTTCGAGGCCAGCCTGGGCTACCAAGTGAGCTCCAGGAAAGGTGCAAAGCTACACAGAGAAACCCTGTCTCGAAAAACCAAAAAAAAAAAAAAAAAAATAGAGTGGGCAGTATGGGACTCATGGAGAATGAGCTAGATAGAGGAAATAGGAGTGATCCATGTGGACATTACCCTAAGGAGAGTACTGTATGCAAAGGTTGGAACATTGATACATCATGAGAGTACACGTGGAACAGTCACTTAGAGTGAAACAGTTGGGCATGATGCAGAAAGACATCGGGGCTGAGGCAACTGAGCTGGGCAATGAGAAGACACTGGCTTTACTCAATGGAAATGGGATCCTTTGAGGGTTTTAACCAAGAAACAACATAAGCAACACATCATTTTTGGCTGTTTAGCTTACTGTAAGATGGCCACTAGACTTTCTAGACTACTGAAAGTACTGGAAGCATCATCCTGTTTCCCTTCCAGCTACAGCACAGTTCTAAGAACCAAGTGTCAGCTTTTATTCACAGAGTTGAACCAGCTGCTTGCCACCGCTACACCTCCAGAGGGAGGAACAAACCTCAGGATGGGCACAGGACTCCCCCCCACACTCTACCATAGACCACTGTGTCCCCAAAAGTCATGTTGTAGAAACTGATCCTCAACACAACAGTGCCATGAGGTAGACTCTTTAAGAAAAAATGACTAGGAAGGAAAGATGAGGATGGGTTATTGTCATCACTAAAGGAATAGGTTAGGAATGAGTGTCTGATAAAACAGCAAGTTTGGGACCCTTCTATCCTTTCTTGCCACGTGATGCCTTCTTTCAAAAGACTTTCACCAAATCTGACCACTCACACTTACAGTTCATAACCTCTAGGACCATTACCCAAATAAACTTATGATAATAATAAATCACTTGGCTTTTGGTATTGTCATAGGAGAATAAAATAGACTAAATCATTGAGTGTTAAGAAAGAAAAGTATCTGATGCATTAATTTTATGTTCTTCTTATATTTCGTGTGTATGGGAGTTTTGCCAACATGTGTTTGCAGTGGCTATGAAAAGCGTCAGATACCCTGGAATTGAAGTTATGGATAATTATTAACTATGTGGGTGCTGGGAATCAAACCCAGGTCTTCTGGAAGAGCAGCCAGTGATCTTAACCACTGAGACATCTCTTCAGTTTCTAATTTTATGTTTCAACTCTCCTTTGTTAGCCAATTATCCCCGTAACACTGAAGATGATATTAACAATTCTAAGAGAAGGAACCAAGACCACAGGACTTACTATAAATTTATTCAAGGTACAAAACTAGTCCCAGGTGGAGTCAGAATTCAAACTTTCATTCACTCTATTTGTTACCAAAGAAAAAAGTTTATTTTAAAAAAAACTGAACTCAATTTCATATCTACTGTGCTTTCTGTATCATTTAACACGGTGTCTCTTCTCTTCTGTGGCTCTTGCTATAACCTACATGTAGATTTTTAACTCACAGCTTTCTCATACAGTCTTGTAGAAAATGAATAACATAATATAAAAGAATTATTAGATGTTACTCAACTGAGCACTTTCTAAGCAAGGGAGAGATATCTTTCCAAGAACTGAGAATTCCTTTCCAATGTCCAGACCATGTCTTCTGAAGACTTGTCTCTGATGACTTCCCCAGTAAGAAGTAATTGCTCCTAATTCCAACACTTCACAGCTACTCAAAAAGTAATAAATATCTTTTATGGAGCCCTGACTATGGACCAGACATTAAACCTTGTAGCATCTACAGTTCTCAGTAGCCATTTGAGATAGATAGAATATTTTTCTCTGTGTCTTGAGGAAGCTTAGACATTCATTCATGATCATACAGCTTTCCCCTGAACAGCCATGAAACTTCCTCTCACTGTAGTAACATCAGGAAACCCAGGTTCAGGATCATTTTTAGAACTCCTTAGCATGGCTCAGTGGTAGGAAAGCCTTTCTTTCTGTCATATGGAATCCCCAGATGGTTCTGGGGGTCATAGACAGCTCTAGGTCTGTAAAGGATGCTGGGGGGGGTATTTACTGGGTGAATAAATGGCTGTACTTCACAGACTCAAATTCCTAAGCCATGAAACATTGATCTTGTGTAGGCTGAATTATATAACAAATGAGAAATTATTTTGTGAGTCATGGATTCCTGAGTGCCAGTTGCTCCGAGATGCCCTGATTTGAGTTTCGTTGCTGTCCAGGCTGTGCCTTCCCTCTGCTAAAAGCCTGCAAGGAAGCAAGTGTTGGATGCAACTTTGTGCTACCATGTATTCTGATCATCAGGAAGAGAGGTTTGTTTTAAGAGTGATACAAAATAAGGAGGAGAATTAAACCAGAGTATTTGAACACTTGTGTCCTATGTCCTGCAGGATCTAACCCTTTAAAAGAGGAGTGAGGAGGGAGTGGTTTCAGGCATCTATACTCCTCTCTCACGTTGAGGACTTTACCTGTGAAGGCCACTCTCTTTCTGTGCCTGTATCAACTTGAAAAAAAAAAAATCAATAGAAGCTACAAGCTGCATGAGGAGAGACTGCAAATGGAAGCTTATCCTCCCTCAGTTAGAGCAAAGATAAAAAGGAATTGATGAAAGATGTCTGAAAGCAGAACTTTCATCAACACTAGGGTGACTCATAGCCCTGGGACAGCAGGTCACCTGGGAGCCCTGAGGGGCCCAGTGAACACTTTATCCAGGAGTCTTTCAGCTGATAAGCTCAACAGGGCTACACTTGGGATTTAGACTGGTTTCCTGTCGTTCTCCCCTGGGGACTGGACTGTTTTGTTGACAGCCTCTGCCTTCTTTTTGAATAATCTTCCAGAAAACGTCCTTATGGATAGATTCTGGCTCATTAGCTCCCTACTACCCACGTTATGCACAAGGGCCTTCTGCTGCCCCCTAGGGGAAAGCGCGGGGAGCACACAGCAGTCCCCAGTGCAAAGCCAGCAGTAATCATGCAAGCTTCTGTTTGGGGAGCCTCTGGCTCTCCTGTTAACCATTGGCATGTCCTCCAGGATGAAACGCTGACTAATCTCTGCAGTCTCCTTTCTTGTTACACATCTCCTCCCGTCAGGTCCTATGCTTTCTGAATTCTAACCCTCTCCATGAGGAATTCCTCCTCTTAATGAGTAACACAACTTGTTTTAATCAGGTGTGAGAAGGCCTGTGACAGAGAAATGGCTTCCAGGAGGGATAGAGTTTGTTCAGTGGTCTTGAAACACCCTGTTCAGGGTCCCACAGGATCAAACAGGAGTGGATTTGGGGACAGATCAATTTTATGTGACATCCACTGAGGCAGGTGAGACAGGGAAGCAAACTTGGGATTAGTTAGTAGGAGGGATTTCAGTGTGCTCTTAAATACAGATGCTCCCCCTGGTGTTGTGATGCCTGGCCCTGGAGAGACTCAAACAGGAACACAGTGCTACCTATGGAATGGAAACCCTACGTAAGGGACAGAAACTTCTAATCTAGCTGGTTTGCACTGAAAAGAGATGCCCACAGTTATTTGTAATCTATACATATCAGCTGGTCCTGGGAGGGCTCACCCCTCCAGGATAAGCAAATCCCCAAGATGTCAAAACAATAAAAACTCAAATTAAAATAATATGATTACTAGAATATAGGTAAAAAATGAAATTAGAACAGGAACATACTGGAGGTGAGAAGGTTTAATCAAAGAGGCATGAGGATGGGGAAACTAAAGTATGGGAGAAAGTTAATCAAAATAAAAGGTATATGGGAAATCCATATGGAAGCCTACTGTCTTTTTTTTTTTTTTTTTTTTAGTTGGTTTTTCGAGACAGGGTTTCTCTGTGTAGCTTTGCTCCTTTCCTGGAACTTGCTTTGGAGCCCAGGCTGTCCTCGAACTCACAGAGATCCGCCTGCCTCTGCCTCCCGAGTGCTGGGATTAAAGGCGTGCGCCACCACCGCCCGGCAGGAAGCCTACTGTCTTATAACTCAGTTCAAAACTGTAATTGGAAGGGATAGTAGAACACCGTGATATGAAAGAAAGCAGGGAGCGCTGGGGCTAAAGGTTTTAGCAGGAGATGGAGGAGAGAAGGCAGTAGAGGTGAGATAGCTGCAACTCAGATGTATGAACACTCTTTAGGAAAGCCCACTACTATGAAGACAATTAAAAGCATAATCTCAAAAGAGTTTGAACAGAGGTACCCTGCACAAGTATACAACGCTACTTGCAGAAGATAAGGGTTATTAAATGAAAACCTCAGCACTAGGTACAATATGAGATATCTCCCTATAAATATCAGGTAGGTCCCCCCCCCAGGGGGGGGGTTCCAAAACATAAGTCATTGCCATTGCTCCTGATTGTCCAACAGAACTAGATGGTGAGACCCTGCTGCTAGAAACACCACATGCTTTGGTTGCAGAACATCAAGAAAATAATCTCAAAATAACTGGGAAACTTTCTTCCTGCTGGTTAACTTTCACGGTTCTGAAAGGTGTCATGCAAGCTGCATGGGGGGAAAAGATATCAGTATTTTTATCCAGCACTAGATTCTGCATGATGCAATTCTGACCTTACAAGTGAGATGTGATCACTGGTTTAATAATGGCATGACTGTCATAAGGGTGACCAACCACTTTTGATAGGATTTGAGGCCTATCTGTTCCACAGGAAGGACTGCATAACTGATATCTCTAATCCTGGTCAAAGCCCATGGCTAGAGAAGTCATAGGACTTATAAATGGAACCTCCTGTTGCTATTTTGCTAAATGGTTATGTAGTCAAAGTGCCCTTGGTCAGAGAAGCTTCTTTTGTGCAGTGAACAGCAGTTAATGCAAATAACCATAACTGTCCAAAGTGCTAAGAATAAGTGACTGTTAATGCTCACCCCTAAAGGAGTCATCCATATCATCTCCTCACAAAGGCCAGGGAACGTCACAGAGGAGTGTCCAAAAGAATGCAAGAGATGGAGGAGTGCTGTGGAATGTCAATGTATTTCAAACCACAAGGTCACAGCAGCTGTGGTTATCTGAGCAAGATAAGATAGGATCAACCAGTAACAGCTCCCCATGGATGAGAGGGACTCCAATGGCCTCACCCTATCGGAAGAGCTATTAACATGACAGTTCATGAGTGTTCCAGTAAGAGTAGGTTTTCTTTGGTGGTGTAGCAAGTGGTACATTGCCCATGCTCTAGTTGGGGGCCAGAGGGCCATGAGCATATTAGCAACATGAACTGGACTCAGGGGATTATAAAATGAAGGAAGAGAAGCAGGAGAAGGAAGAGGAGACGGAGGAGCACAAGGAGGAGGAAGAAGAGGAAGAAGAAGAAGAAGAAGAAGAAGAAGAAGAAGAAGAAGAAGAAGAAGCAGCAGCAGCAGCAAAGGACATGAACTTGAGAGGGAGATGTGTTGGGAGGGGGGTCCAGAGAATGGTGAAGGGGAAAGTGGGTGTTGATGTAATCAAAATAAATTGGACACATGTATGAAATTCTCAAAGAATAAAATTGAATTATTATTTTAAATAGCTGATGAAAGAATCTTTGAGTAAGTTGATTTTAATGAAAACAAATAAACAAGATTAATAAATAAAACCTTAATAAACCCTCTCACTTGCTCAAGCATCCTAGAAGGGCTGCTCTCAAGAATGTTGCTCCCCTGGAGGTAGTTTATTAGTTACTCTCCTTATTGCTGAGACAAAATACCTGACAGAAGCAGCTTAATGGAGAGAGAAATTGTTTCAGTTTACAGTTCTATGGAAATATGAGGAAGTCATGGCACCTGGAACACATGACAGCGGGAACACTCAAGAAGCAGAAGGTGATTGAAGCTGCCACTCCATTAACCAGGACCCCAGCCCAAAGAATGGTACCCACCACATTTAAGGTCTTCCCTATCAGTTAACCTAATCTATATAATCCCTCACAGATATGTCCAAAGCCTGTTTCTCGGGAGTTCTAAATCCTGTTGTCAATCCCTATTAACCATCACAGTAGTTCAGAATTCTGGAAGTTATGTAGCTCAGTCCTGACTGCACATCAAGATTAATTGGAGAACCTCTTCAAAAATATGCCAACTTTCAAGCCTTATGGCAGACAAACTGAGTCAGAGTTTCTGTAATAGCTTTCAAACTATCCCCTAGACACTACTGCAGGATGAGAGCTGAGAGGTGCTGCCTTTCAATGGTGCTGAGCTAAGCAGTTAATCCTGGATCACTTGGGAGTGATCACCAAATGGTAAGCTTTGGGCTAAAATTTACTAAGCATGTGTCTGAATCAGAACCACCTACATTCTTGAGATGCAGAGATGAATGGTATCATCTTGTCCTCAAGGGTTTCATCACAGTACGGATGAAATAGATCATCTTAATGGAAAAGTCTGTTAAGCTTTAGGATAGAGAAGACAGAACACTATGCAGGCACAAAAAGGTGGCCAGTCTTAGCGAAAGGACCCTGAAAAGGAATCAACCCCTGAACTGAGTGGAAAAAGAGAATACAGGGAAGCCAATGAGCACAGAGATGGGAAGAACACTCAGAGTTGGGAGAGTAATACATGAAAAAACAAACAGGAAGAATAGACTGAAGCTTTCACAGGCTTTAAAATAAAAATTCAATCCAGTGTAAACACCTGATGAATTAAGATGTCCACAGGTAAGGCTGGGGACTGTTTTAGGGGAGTGGCAGCCCCATGGAGACCTACTAGAGAAACCGGATATCTGCTGGAGGTAGATGGCACCTTTGAAAAGGTGTCCGGTGGGGGGGAAGTGAAGAGATCCCTAAGTGAAAATTCTTTCCATTGACATTATATGCATATGTATTATACCAAGAGCTAGAATTTGATTCATTCTCACATATCAGGCTGTTTTCTAATCACTTCAGTAATTCATTTTATACAGCTACAAGTCATGCACTATTGTAGATGTAGTGAATCTAACAATGAACAGTCAAAACTCTCTGTCCTAGGGAAGTTTCCAGATTATCAAAGGAGAATAATAAATAAAATAATTAATGAGAGTCTGATAGATACAGTAACAGAAATAAGTCAATGGCAATAAATAGGGCACATTGAAGTGTCTGGTCCTTTGATATGTCAACTTCTCAAAGCTGCAGATCCCTAATACGTAGTGGAGCACTAACCTGGGAGTTACTGGAATGATAACTGTAGATGTGGCTGAACTCCGCTAGCAGCTGACTTTGTCTAAATTATCCTAGACAGCCTTGGTGGATGCATCAATCAGGTGGGAAGCCATAGAGTGGAGCTGTAGCTCCCCTGTGGAAGAAGAAACTCTGAACTGCAGCATCAGCCTTCTGCCCATGAACCCCAGCCTGCCCTTCCCAACTGCCACTCAATTTGTTTCCAATTTGTCTGGCCAGTCTCTACAATTATATAATACAATCCTCGATATATCTCTCCGTTCACATGTCCTACTGCTTCTGCTTCTCTAGCAGGGACCTGACTAATGTACAAGGAAGCTACTGTTTAAAAGGGAAGTGCAAATGAATCTCACTTGTAAGGTGATAGATGGAGAAGAAAGCAGAGAAGGTGAATAAATAATAAACAGGTGAATAAATAGGATGTATACAGAGGGAGGGAGAGTTCCAGATAAATTAACAAGTGCAATGCCATTCTCCCACCCAGTTCTTACAACAATATTATGATAATATCATCAAGAACTGTGACAGGTCTGGAATTTTTCACTGCTTGCTAGAGAACAAGTCAGCTCGCCACACACAGTTGCTGCCAGAGGACACTAGGCTCCTGCGTCAGAAGCATGGGTGCTATTTCCCATGGCACACCTGGCATCATGAGCCTCATGTTCCTGTCAGTTTTCTTTGCTTCCCTACACCCCACAGAGACAATGTCAATGGCATAATATCAACCTTATAGCTGAGAAACCCAAGCTTCAGAAGACTCCAGTCTTTTACTATGACAACCTGCAATCTTTCAACTTATATCTAGGAAGAAGATGGCATATTTGCCATACTGGTCAGAAAGTGAACCTGCCCTCTCCAGTGGTAGGAATCACTATATTTCTCGTCTGTTTTCATATACAGGTGCACAAGTATTCCAGAATTAAAGCTCCTAAGGGTTGCAGGACAGAGAACCTAAAGAAAAACATCTCCCTTTTAACAGATAAGGAAAATAAGACACAGGTGGTATGAATGCTTTGCCTGCAATTGAACAGATAGTAAATGAAGGCTGTGTGTTCACCTGTCTTCTTCAAACTAAACTACCATAAGCCCAAAGTGGGTAAACTGTCAGACAGTCAGAGCCTGGAAAAATGCTTAGCACTTCAATCAGTGCCCCTCAAAATAGATGTAAATGAATCGAATGATGCCTGGAGAGTCTCATATAAAAAACAGCAAAGATGGTTCTTGCTCACATCACACTGATATTATGAATGTCTTTCAATACCTGTGTGTGAGTGTGTGTGTGTGTGTGTGTGTGTGTGTGTGTGTGTGTGTGAATACACATATGTCCATGCCCTTCGGATGCTTCTATTATGGGGAGGCAATGAAATCAGAGATTTTTTTTTTACCAAGGAGACAAAAGAACAAAACAAGCAAAAATGCAAGTGAGTGTGTGCAGAATGCTTGGTGACATCAGATTCATCTCTCAGAACTCTGAGACATACATCACTGTGGAAACTGAGACTTGGAGAAGAGCTATCCTGAATCTCTGCAGTCACATTCAGTAAGAACACATGCAAAAGTAAGAATCAAAGGCAGATGTGCCCTTTTTCCTGGTCCCTTCTTTCCTCTCTTGATACCTTCTGTTTAATTGGATTTTCAGGTATAAGAAGTACAGTCTCTGGACACTTCCTCCATCTGCCTGCTACTACACCTAAAGTTTCTTACTGAAAAGAAATATTCAATCAGTGGATTTTTTTTATAGTAATCTTCCTTAAACTAGGATAAACATACAAATGATAGCTACCCCACCCCACCCCAAAAAAAATCATAAAGCAAGGGAGCACTTAGCTTAGGAGGAAAAGACCACATTAGCATAAGAAAAGTGAATTTGGTTTACCCACTCAGAACTATTTTAAAAAGCTATTTATATTGCATGTAAACCAGCAAGTTCCCAAGTCATTTTACTTCCCCCAACCACTGTCTCCTCTTCCCCAAAGGAAGAAGTTGAATTAGATACAGTCTAATCTCCCTGTCAGCTCTGCTACTCTAGCACAAATGAACAAAAGCCCTTGAAAACATTATTGGTCCACATTTGTTAAATGTTCATTCCTCCCAAAACTCCTGTGAGACTCACATAAAATAATATTCTCTACAACAGTTCAGATTACTATAGTCCAAAGAATTCCTGTTTTTCTGTCACCATAGTTCTGAATTCTCTGTAGCAATCAAGTCTTGGTAGCAAAAAGCAATAATAAATTCCAGAACACCATGGCACAAACGACAGTAAGTGAAAGTGTCAATGATGAGTGAGGTGAGTTCGGTCATATTGTGTAGTTATATACAGACTGTGAGAGAAATGTTAGATATTACACTGTTATGGTTTAGGTGTGAAATATACTAAAGGATTGGTCCCAAGCTGGTAGTGCTACTGAGAAGCAAATAGATCATGAGGTTGGTTGGTCTAATCAATGGATTACTCCACTATTGGGAGTAATAATCTGATTCCACTATTGGGAGGTGATGAGAACTAGGACACGAGGCCAGGTTGGAGAAGCAGGTCTTTAAAGGATATACCTTGTCTCCTGCCCCCTTTCTTCCCAGATTCTCTATGATGAGCAGCTTCTTCTGTCACACGCTCCCACTGTGATGATGTCCTACTTCACTGCACTCTCACTGCAATGGAGCCAACCAACAACAAGCGAAAATTATAAGCCGAAACACATGTCATGTTTCCCTCGAAGTTCCTTATGTCAGATATATTGTCACAACACCAAAGTTTAGCACACACACATACTAAGTGCCATTGGATGTCCAAATGAAAGATTCCAAGCTGGGGGCTGGCATGACACTTTGCCTTTTGAGATGTCCCTTTCATTAATTATCAGGAGGAGCACAGGCATGAGAATAAGAATTGGGGGAAAAAATCAGAAATCAGCACCATTATTTGGATGAGAAACGGCAGTGTCCGTGACAAGCTGAACATCAGTAGACCTAAGTAAGTGAGTAAACTCGAGAGTTTTCGAAAGATGAATTTGTAAGAGTTTATGTTAAATGTAATGCCAGAAAAAGGTGGCTGTATAATATTGTAGTTTCAGATATGGGCAAATGGTCATTTACTAAGTTAAGAAAGTTATATTTGAAGGGGAAAGTCATATTCTGTTTTAAACTTTCTTGATTACCATGACAATACAGATGACAAGAAGTAACTAAGAAGGAAGTATATAGTTTGGTTCACAGTTTGCGGGTAGAGCCCACAGTGGTAAGAAATACATGGTTACAAGAAAAGCTCTCAGCTGAGGCAGCAAGAATGTGAAGCTGCTTGCTCACATCTGGGCAGGTTGAGAAGCAGAGATTGAACAAGAAGCAGAGTGAAACATTAAAATTCAAGGCCTGCCAAACAAGTGACTTCTTCCTGTGGTGCCTCACCTCCCACAGGTTCTATACCTCCCAAAACAGCGTGAGTCTGAGAGGAATAGTTTACATCTGAACTATAATATTCTACTCCTAGCATCTGTCTGCTCATAGCCATTTAATAATGCAAAATCCATTATGTCCAAATTTAAAAGTCACCATAATCTTAACAGCTCTTAACATAATCAAAAGTACAAAGCTTGAAGTCTCTTTAGAAACTAAAGACAAACTCTTAACTCTGAGCCCCTATAAAACAAGTCTCCAGTACAAGGCATGATGTGCCTCTTGTTGACCAGGCCTTCCCATCATTTAGAGAACTCTTGGTTACTGCCAAGGTATGCATGCCACTACTACAACCATAGAGTTACCATGCCAAGCTGATAATCGTGGTTCACAGGCATCAAAGCTGGGTAAGACTATAACCAACTATCCCAGGGCTACTGAAGTCATGGAACCTGCAACCACCACTTACTAAAACAGCATAATCCCCAACTACATTGTAAGTATTTGTCCTTACACCTAAAGATAATTGTAGTTAGGCCTCAACTTGAGGGTCAAGGGACGTTTAAGTGTCCTGAAAAGAATGTCAAAATAAATAACCGATTAAATAAATAGAGGCAGAAATAAACAATAGAAACCAATAGGAGGGGATATGATTTAGAAATGGAAGTAGAGTTCACTTGGGAACACTGTCTGCGATCAGAAGATCAGCATGGAGAAGGAAGGGATGGAGCAGTCAGAGAAGAGCTGCAAGTAGAAGACGGGTGAGCAATTTCTGTGTTTATATTGCCCTACAGTAACCACTTCAATTAGTCCTGTAGCATGGAGTCTAGAATCCTTCCTCCCATTATACATATAAGGAAACGATTCCAAATTGGTTCAAGGGATCTGCACAGCCTTATAAAATGTTAATACCAGGATTCAACCTGAGTCTTCAGCCTCTAAACAGAAGGCTCACCCTTTCCCACCTCACCATCCTCCTCATCATCAATCTTAATCCTCCTTTCCCGTGTGCTCTCTCGCCTCATCTCCCTTTCTTGTCTCCTGCTCCCTTTCTTGCTGTTGCCTGTTTTGAATGCTGTTCAGGTTCTGTTGCAAAATCAATCTTGGAATTAGTGTACTGAAACCCCGTGGCACACATTTTTCAGCTTAGATTTTTACATTCTATCAAAGGACAGATTCGCCAGCAGATTAAAGCCGTTTGAAGCCTTCTGGAGTTTTATGCCTGTGTTGTTTGTACTTAGCGACCTCTCAAGTTCTGGATGTTAAAATGGGGCTTCTTTTCTTCTTTTCAATTTTGTTGACAATTTCCATTAGAGCCCTGTTATCCCTCTGGATTGCTTCAATATGAAGCCGCATTAGAGGTTAAAGATTGCATTTGCCAAGGTTGGAAGCTGACTTCAGCTTCCTAAATGGAAGACTTCACCCTAAAGATGGGATTCTCTGTGCTGTAAGTTCATTTATACTTGGCATCTGCTGTGACTTAAATATTCCCCCATGTTCATATGAGGAAAACTTGATCTCAAGTGCAACAGTGTTGGGAGGCAGGGCCTAATGAAAGGTGATGAGAGACGGTATCACAGGAGGAAGTCAGGTATTACAAGTGGGTTTGCTGCCAAAAATAAAATGAAATAAAATAAAACTCCTGGCTCTCCCCTCTTGTCCTCTTTAACCTGTTATCGTCCACCACAGAATGAAATGGCAAGAGGGCACTCACCAGTGCAGACGCCAAACTCCAGAACCAAGCACAAAAACATTTCTACTCACTATAAACAGCCTAGTCTCAGATGCTGTTATACTTTGGATTTTATATATCCCCCAAAAGTCATGTGCTACAGGTTTGGTCACCAGCTTGTGGCACTATTGAGAGACAATGCCACTTTAATAGGTGGGGCCCACCAGAAGTAAGTTCACAGAGAGTGTGCCTTTGACCTGGGATCAGAGTGCCTCCTCCTCTCTCTTTCTTCACTTCTTGGCCACTATGAAGTCAGCAGCTTCTTCTGCCACTCGTGTCTGCAGTGGTGTGCCTCCTCACTCCAGACCTCATATCAACTAGGCTAAGCAACCATGGGCAGAAAACTCCAAAAATGAGAGCCAAACAAATCTTCCCTCCTTAGAGGCTGGTTATATGCCAAGTTAGATATCACAGTGACAGAAAACTAACGCTGGTGCTGTTCACTGTTTTATAGCACTGAGGCTCGAAACTAGAAGTTCATGCTAAGCAAGAACACTAACACTGACATTTGAACTAAACCCTCAACCCAGGTATTGTTGCAGCATCAACCAATATACGACTAGATCATAAAGTCAAAACATTCTGCTTCCACTAAAAGGGACTTGAAATCATCTTTAAGAGAAGATCACAGATAGTGGGCATTAAATAATTCAACAAAAATGCCCTTCGTGTGTAAAATGAATGAGAGTGTATAAATGAACAAGAGTGTGAATGAGGAAGAATTCATTAGGCTACATTTTACTTGAAATCTACTAGCAAACAAAGGTTTAAATGGGAGTCTGAAATTTCATAAACTAAATATGCCAAGTTCCAACCACCTCATTAGTATAAAATAATACACTAGCCCAATTCACTTTGGGTGCTCTAGTGGAAAACTTTGCTACAAATAAATTATGTGTATGAAAAGATATCTGCTTCATTGCATTAAATAGTACTCTGGTGGCCTAAAGTGTTAGAGATAGCCTAAGGCACTTCTGGGGACGTGCACTAAAATCATGCTGTTGTTTAAATAAAGATAGAGGATTATTACCAGGGCAGAGAATTGCACAATGGAGTGGAAAGCATGAATGAATTCAATTTTTGAGGCAGATTCCAATCTACCATGTCTTGGCTGTGTGACTTCATGCCCAGTATTTACTCTTGTTGAATTGGTTTCCTTGTTTTCTGAATGAGAGGGATAAAAAACAAACTATCTCTTAGGATTGCAGCAAGAGTTATACAAAAGTGGTCACATAGGCATCCAGTAAGAGGTAGACTTTATCTACCCCAAACTCTTAGACCCTGTGTACCCCTATGTTACTGATTAATGGCATTTTATTCTCAAGGCTTAAACACGAAGCAGCTGGCCTGGGAGGAGGCAGAAAACATTGTCCACCCCTGTGTCCATTCCTTTCTCTTAATGCATGAATTTCAAGAGCAGAATCCAATTAAAATGTAGGGAACTCTGAGATGGAAGTCTTCTCCATACGTCAAACAGCTGAGGAAAGGAACTTCCCAATAAAGAAGGCAGTTAGCTCAACATCTGTTGGCTGATTACCACACTTTCTTCATACTGTATTTCTATGGCTAGAGGTGGCATCAGTGGGGCATGGGAATGGGCAGTATGGCCTGGCAGGCCAGGGTACAATACGAAAGCTCACTTAGTGGAAAACAGGCAATCCATGATCATTGTCCAAGACTTATTGAATCTCCCTCCCCAGTAAGCCATAAAGTACAGAATGGTATAGCTTAAAATAAACATGGCCCTAAGACTGGAGTAGTTTGACAACATCTAATAAGTGAATATCAGTGAGGATGCATGATGCTGCAAAGTCACATGACCTACCCAAAGAACCCAACTAGAATTACTGTGAATTCCATGCATTCATTTTCTTTTTAAAAAGGGAAGCTATTTCAATCATCAGCTAAATGAATCTTTATATTTACCTGGCTCTGCACAGAGTATTAAGGGAAATAAAGTTGTTTAACATTGTCAGTGACTTCATGGGCTTTATAAATAGTTTAAGAACCAAAACATCTTTGAAAACTAGTTAACAATTCAGTAGATACTAAATAGATGTCACTGAGGTGAGCAAGAGGCTGTATGGATTACCCAGTCAACAAACAATGGCATTTTTAGCAACTACAAAATGTGAAACACAGTATTAAGACCAAAAAATGTGAATAATTTAAAAGGCACTAAGTTACCTTCAAGACGATCTTCCTGTCTTGGAAGATGGCAAGGAAATGGAGACACATCATAGAATATACGGTCATATTGACAGGAACACAGGTGAGACACTATGACATCATGGAAGACTGACATATGCCTGCCATTGACTGGACTTCATTAAAAGAGGTGACATACTCTAAATGCTGAGTGGTAATAATTTGAGATATCTCAGGTGCAAAAACCTTCTGCATTCATGATATTTGAGGGCAGGAGACAGAGTTTACAATCAGAGTCAAATTTGCAGACTTATAAAGCTACTTTTCTAGAGAGAAAGAAAATTTGATTGCCTGATTACATTTCCATGAATTTCAAAAGCTTCACTTTGCATCTCTTGAAAAAATGCAGATTATAGACTGTATACCAGAAACCAAAACTAGGGAAAAATTACTAACCACAGAACAGATCCACTGTCTTAAAGAGACCAAAATCCAACCTGATGGAGAAAAAGACATACAACATTCAGACCCTAGGACCAGAATCAAGGACAGGGTTACAAGATCACTTCCAAAAGAAGATAGCAGCCACCAAAAAAGAGCTGCATATTAATAGGAATCCTGCCACAATGTGCAGGAAACAGATACATCATCACCTTCCTGGTAATTAGGATCACCTAGGAGGAGAAAGAGGAAGAGACTCCAATTGACGGAATTAACATCCTGACTTGTCCATGTTAAAATATAGAAGTTACTGAGCTACTGTGAAAATGACAAACACTGGATTTCCTGAGAACATCTGAAATAAAGAAACAGGGCTCCTGAAGAATGCAAAGGAAGGGGAGTGACATTCTCACACATGTGACTGGTATTGAACACCATGCAGTTACAAAGGTGAGGGAAAGACCTTAGCACAATACAGTTTGTTCAGAGCACTTTGGAGCATTCGACCCCAGCTGCAATCATCAGGAGAGACAAAATAGTTAAAAACAACCAAGGATCAGACTTTATCCTAAAAATTTTGGGATGCACTGAAGGGTATGAGCCAGGGGAGCCATGTTGGACCTGCTTGTAGAATACCTTCAGTGTCTATATATGTGGAGGGTTCTGCTCAGTGGGAGTAAACACTAAGTAGAGAAACATTTAGGAAGTAGATGTTAACACATGTTGAGCTTTGAGGAAACATCTGAGTTCTGAGAGCTGGGATATGAATTTGATAAAGGTTGCAGGAAAACCCAACCTATGACACAGAGTGGAAAATTCACCTAGAATATGCTGGAAGGAAAGCAGTCATAGACATAAGCAGTGAAGAAAGAAAATGGAGATTTTGCCACCAGTTTGCCCTTATTCAGAATCCCGATAGTCCTAAGACTTAGGCACATGACTTCCAAGTCCTGCTTGATTTAGATCTGGGTGGGCAAACTGCTTTTGTAAACAATGTTTCACTGAAACAGAACCACTTCTGTCCATGTCTGTACTGTCTTTTTCTGCCTTGACACAGCAGTCGGGTTAAGTGTCACTGCAGAGACTAAATGGCCAGGTATTTGGCCCCCAATAGAAAATTGTTGCTGAACTCTACCTCCTAATGCTTGGGTCACTAAATCATGGAATAAAAAGGTGTCCCTGGAGTTTAAGGTATAGGTGAGTCATCTTGGGCTAGAAATCAACATTTTTATTACCATGTGACAGGCTTCTCTATGAATCTCTGTTTTCTCATCTGTATAATGGGTAAAATATAGCACTTGCCATGCATAGAGCTGCTCTGAGGATCAAATGACTTAATGTAACACACTCTCAACAGAGCAGTACTTGGCCCATGATGGTAGAGTGGTGGTCAGCATTTTTGATGTCTTCTGTTTGATAGAGAAAAAGAAAGAAGGAAGGAAAGGAAAAGCCAATCTACTAGTTTAGCTCCTATAAGAAAAAAAAAAACTTTAAGAGCAGGGAGATTTGTAGATCATTTGAAAGATAGGCCATCCATTTTTCCCCAAAGGTGAGCATCCATTAGTTTCCCAGAAGTCACTGACATCACCATCATCTGGTGCCATTGTAAAAGGCCAATTTCTAAGCTCACCTAAGTCTTGTTAAAACACACCCCCCTGAGGTTGTGGCCAGGACTATACAACCTATAAACTCCAGCAAGTAATTTCCACAGGAAGTTATTGTTTAGCAGCTTCTTCTAAGATTGAAACATTCCATCCTACAGGGAAGCTCATTAAGACAGGAAATAAACAACTGGAATAGCTTCAGAAAGTCCATGTAACTGACCAGATTCACTAGGGCCCTTCTTCCCCCCAAAATACTACGGCAATAAAGACTACTGAGAGTCACTCTCAGACAAACCAAGCTGCAAAGCAGACTCTGAGCCCAGACTAGCTTAGAAACCAACCAAGCAGCCTAGAAGAAATGAAGACAAATAAGTGGCCTGGAAAAGATGCAGAACACCTGAGCCACCTGGAAAGGACACTCTCCAACCAGCTGCACTGCCTGCATGACTGTGCCATGTGCTCCAGCTCTCCAGTTGAGGCAAGCTGTCACCCATACTGTGGTGTGAAGGAGCCCCCCCCAACAGTGGGGTCTCCCTCCTGGACCCCGGATTAGGCACAAACCACACCCAAACACCTGTTTTCACAGAGAGATCCTTTGTTAAGCGGGGAAGAAAAGTTAAAGTGACTGCTTTTTGACTCAGGCAGAAAAGAGCAGCAAATGACCTTGCAGGTGTAATTTTTAAGAAGAGCAAAAGGGAAGGTCTGTGTTAGAATGGGCTAGGATGTGGTGATAAAGGAGATAAGAGATAAGAGAGAAGGGGTATTTGTCCCAGAGGGATAAAGGACTGCTTCTGGATAGAAGGGAGACAGACATGGCACATAGGCAAGTGGTGGTTTATAAAGGAAAAAGGGGAAAACCTGTGCTATGATGAGGTGTTTAATTTTAATTGGGCATGTTATTAGGTGAACCAAAATGGGTTTTTGATTGCTGGACTTTGGTAGTCAGCCTCAGGAGGAAGAAGTGGCCAAATACCGAGATAGACCTTGGTGGCTAGCTTTAGGAATGTAATCTAATGGTTTTCATCAAGGGAGAGGGGATGGGGAAGAAGGGCAAGGCCTGTCAGAGCCACATGCTAGGCTAGTGTCCCTTCAGGGTGGGCTTTGGTGATGCATCTGTCTTTGAGACATTTCTGCTCCTGTTAAGTAATCATTCACCCAATGCAACTCATTGGTTTACCAAGTTAGTCTTTGCTGGTACTGTACTTTGGTCTGTCTTCAGTTCCCTGTCTGGGTGAGTAGATTTGTGTGTGTGTGTGTGTGTGTGTGTGTGTGTGTGTGTGTGTGTGTGTGTGTGTTGTGTCTCCCCAGGGGAAAAAAAACTGTGTCACATAACAACAGAGAAGACTTGAGAACCACTATTCTGAATCTGTGCTTCCTGGATTAAAAAAATGGAGCATTCCCTTAAGAGAGAATAGTTTACTGTTTTGTGTCAATTTTAATGAAGAAAAGAAATTGTGTATTATGATTTGGAATTTATCATTTGTAGATGATAGAGCTCAGTGTGAGGGTAAAAAGTAAATTTAGTTTTAAAGGTAGTCTATAGTGGGTAGCCATTCCAGCTTTGATCTGGAAGTTCCAACTCCCATTGAGGCTTTGGTAACTGTCACGCCTACAAGGCGGGGCTGAGAGAGGACCCTAAAGACCCGGGATCTGGATGGGCCAGCTCTCTTGGTTCCTGGACCCTGGACGCTGGAGGTAGACTGAGCCGAGTTCTCCAGAGAACACCGCCAGACTGCACCACACCTTTCCCAGACCCTGTTACCTATCCCTTCACTTGTAAGTTACCCCACAAAATAAACCTCCCTTTTAACTACGTGGAGTGGCCTTAATAATTTCACCAATATCTGGTGCCCAACATGGGGCACAAACCCACGACCCTGAGATGAAGAGTCTCATGCTCTACTGACTGAGATAGCTGGGCTGAGCTATTTGGGGGTTGGAACTTCCAGATCAAAGCTGGACTGTCTACCCACTACAGTAGTCTAATTCAGATATATTAAACTTTACACAAAGTAGAGATGTTGCCTATTCCCAGAAAAGTAGGTGATAGTTCAAAAGTGATCTAACTTGTGGAAATTGCCGAAGGAGCCTTCCCACATGCCTAGCTATATTAAACCACTGTTTTCAGCATGCCACAGCCACTTGTACCATCTATTTTACTTAGAGATTGTGGCAAAGTCTTATATTAGAACATACAGGGGCTCACCAAGGAATTGAACATAAAAAGTATATGCAATTTGAGCCTAACATGTAAGACCTCAAAGGAATTTTGTGCTGTTTCCCCAGATCTACCCACCTCCACTATCTTCTTCACAAATAAATTATAAATTCCAAATCTTCTCCACAAATAAATTCTATCCTCTCTTGTTATTAGACCTAGAAAAAAATGTTTGAAGAAACAGTTATACTCAACTTATACTTGAACTCCACTCCCCACTCAGAAGGCTGTTCAGGACCCTCCTTCCTTCCTCTGAGTCACTCTCTCAGAGACCAGCTTTCATCAAATGTCCTGGGTTGCTATCTACAGACACCAAATGACAAAGTCTAATGAAGAACATTGCTACTTTGGAAGAATGTGAAGTCTTGCTCAAAATTTTAATCTGTCATTTGGCAGTGAATTTAAATGTCATTCACATACAAAATATCTCAGAATTTATACATTAAGAAAAACTTGGTTTCCCTGAAGGACTGGCATATTCCTTTCAGAACCTAAGAAGTATTACATATATTAACATATGTGTCAAATTACTTTACAAGTAAATACAGAGTGTATAGATGTACTTACTCACAAGAGTCCTTCATAATCCTCATCTCACGTTGCCACTTGACTCATTTCACAAAGACATCAGTGATGCCCACATGCCTCTAATGGACCTGCAGGATGCTTAGATAGCTCAAGACACTTAGTAGACTATGGCTGACACTAGAGCCCATCCACCTAGTGTCTACTCCTCCAGCACCAGCCTCAGCCTCAGCTTCTAATTAATCTACACCAGCTAGCACCTAATGCTCTCCTGACCACCTAAAGTCCTGAGCTGTTAGTAAATTACCTAAGCGAGGGCCATAAGAGTGCTTAGGCAGTGGTTCTCAACCTGTAAGTCATGATCTCCTTGGGGCTCACATATCAGATATTTACATTATGATTCATAACAGTAGCAAAATTACAGTTATGAAGTAACAACCATGAAATTTTATGGTTCAGGGTCACCACATCATGAGGAATTGTGTTAAAGAGTCATAGCATTAGGAAGGTTGAGAACCACTGGCTTGAGGTATTTCCTTTCCACTCTATTTCCTCGATTTCTCTACTACTACTGGCTATCTCTACTACTACTACTACTATTCCTTCCTCCTCATGACCATTGAAGAATATATAGGCCTTGAAGGAAGTTGATCACTAAAAGAAAAAGCAGGGGGAAATTACTGTCTCTGTCTCTGTCTCTCTCTGTCTCTCTGTCTCTCTCTCTCTCTATTTCTCTCTCTCTCTCTCTCTCTCTCTCTCTCTCTCTCTCTCTCTCTCACACACACACACACACACACACACACACACACAAAGAGAGAGAGAGAGCTAAGAGAATTTCAGAAAGAAGCAGATCCCACAATCCTGTGTGTTTTGTCTTATTTTCTATTTCATGATCAAAAGCAACCTGGAGAGGAAAGGTTTTATTTTATCATGCAAAATCCATCGCTGGATAAAGTCAGAGCAAGAACTCCAATCAGGAAACCTGAAGGCAGGCTGAAGCAGAAATCATGACAGAACAATGCTTACTAGCCATGCTTTGTATGGCATGCTCATCTTGATATTTCTTAAGACTCAGGCCCACCTACCCAGGGTTGATACCTCCCTCAGTGGGCTCAGCCTCCTACATAAATCATTAATCGAGAAAATGCCCCATAGACCGGCACACAGGCTGAACTGGTGTAGGCACTTTCTCAATTAAAGTTCCTTCTTCCCAGGTATGTCTAGGTTTGTGTCAGGTTGACAAAAACTAAACAGCATGCCATGCCAGAAAGTATCTTATATTTTTAGGTCAGGATTATGTAATTCAAATTGAGTGGGACTTCTGTTACAGCTATGAGCATTCTAACAGATACAAAGACCTCTGATAGATGTCTCTCATGGGAACTAATGCCGTACTATGTTGCCCAAAGCTGCCCTCTACAGATCTCTTGAACTAGGTTTGGTTACTGTACCACTCACTAGCTCTATGACCATGCAAAAATCATTTGACATCCTTGAATTACATCTTCTTATTGTAAAATAATGGCTGGCTGTACACCCATGTACAAGCATACCACACTAATGGAATTCAATGGGTTGTATTAAGAAAAAAGTTGAAAGGGAGACATATTGGGATGCCCAAAAGAAGTTGCAGAAGGATAGTGGATATGACCAAAATACATTGTCTACACATAAGAAATTTTCAAAATGTAATTAACTACAACAACAAAAACCTCCATGGGATTACTATGAACACTAAATGACACAAGGCATTCAAAAACCTTTGAGGGTGTAAGTCAGTGGTAAAGCACTTTTCTAGTATGTACCTGGCCCTGGGTTCAATGCACAATTTTTAAAATAAGCATATGTGAAATGTTTGGTATAGAATCTTACCAAAGAACAAGCCCAGTCCACATTAGATGGTAGCATCATTAGCCTGCCTCTTCTGAGATTCTTAATGGTGCAAGACCCCTTAACCAAGAATTCTGAAGAGCCCTTAATATGCACTATTAGCTTTTTACCTTCATCCCTCTCTTTCTTGCCTGAAAGGATCTCCCAGAAGTCACTAGGGGTTCATCTTCACTTTTCTGCTCATGATATTGAATTTACACATGCTGGCCTGCCTCCTACTACATTGGGGTCAGCTACAGAATTTATTAACATCTGAAGCAGACCTTTTCTTCTCATCCCACAGAAACTTCCTACATCAAAATTTGAATAAGCCTGAGGTCTTCCAGCACAAAGTTGATGACCACTGCCCACTTCTCAGATCCCATTTTCTGAGGGTCATTTCTACATAGTTATTGCTTCTTTGATCAAATTACCAGAACACAGATAATTACACTTACCCAGCAGTTTTCATCTCCAAAGCAATGGAAAGGCCATCCTGCCTATCTGTCTATTCAGTGAATTTTCCATCCTTAATAAAAACAAGTTCCAGGACCAACTTCAAAAGCTGAGGCAGGCAAGCCCGCCTCCCAAAGAGCAGGTACGCAGCATGCATATTAATGCGAAGAAATCAGAACTGAGAGGCAAGGAGGAGACTTCAAAGGCACAGACTGTGGAGTCAGGAGATAAAGGTTTGCCCTGGAAATTCTGACTTTGCACAAGTTTTTTAACCTCAGAGTCTTACTTGCCTGGTGGTGAAATGGGGTTGATAAACATGTCTAACCCCTACTCTTTGTTCTGAGTGCAGCGAAGAAATGGAAGAGAAAATGACTCATTATGTGATGTGGATGCTTTGCATTCAGCATGACTTCCCAAATGGGTTATTTTTATATAAATATTGAGACAAGGATAGGGCTCTATCAATAAATGCAAAGATTTGCTTCCTCTGCTCTTGAACAAAATATTCCAAAAGTGACTTCTACTCCAAAGAAAAAGTGGGGAAGTAGTATCTCACTGTCCAATCACTGAGCAGAAACAATAATCAGCTCTGCTTGAATATTAAAATCTGCACTAAACTAAACTTACAGAATCCTAACAGAAGCCCTAGAAGGCTAAGTGAAACTCCCTCTATGGTTCCAAACGGAAACATGGATGCACCCTTCCCATAACAACTCACTTCTCAACTAACAATTCTCCACATCTCCACATCTGATCAGGGAACTGCCAGGGATATTTCATGGGCACGGACAACAGCAGAGCTATGTTCTTTATGCAAGCCTCTCTCTCTCTCTCTCTCTCTCTCTCTCTCTCTCTCTCTCTCTCTCTCTTCTGCATGTGTGTGTGTGTGTGTGTGTGTGTGTGTGTGTGTTTCATTTTTTCGTGAGAATACACCAAGCTTATCAGAATAGCCAGAGCCAAGGTAACACATGACAGTGAAACAGACTGAATCAGAAATACGGCAGACAACCTTGTAGCCCTCCATAAAACTAGAAGAGACTGGGACAAATGTAAAATAATATCCCTATTTTCAAGATCTGATTATTTTGGAAAACATGTTTAAAAGAATATTTTAGTTTAAGGTCAATGGGTAAAATATACTTGTGTCACTGGCCTGATGACCTGATTTTCATCCCCAGAACCTTAGCAAAGATAGAAGGAGAAAACCAAGTCAGAAAAGTTGTCCTCTGATCTCTACACATGCTACACACATGCACACACATCATGCATGCACACATATATATATATACACAAACACACAATGGATGCATTCATACATACATATCACACATAAATACATATACATAGAATATACATGTGTACCCCACATACACATATCAAACATATATACATCATACATGCACACTTTATACAGAAACACATATATACATCATATATACACATCCATATGCACATCATATATGCACACATCAAACACATATGTACATACACATCATAGAAAAACACACAAACATCATATGCACACACACACAAAAGACTATTAAAGTTTAAAATGTTACCTTCTTTTAAACATGTATGTATGAGTCTGTTTGCATGCAAGCCACATGTATATGGGTGCCTGCAGAGGCCAGAAGAGGCATCAGAGCTGCTGGATCTGGACTTAGAGGCAGTTATGAGCTACCAGATGAAAATGCCTGGAGCAGAACCCAGGCCCTCTGGGAGAGCAGAGAGAGTTCTTAATTGCTGAGTAATCTCTTGGTCCTATGTTACCTATTTTTAACAGTCAGTATAATTTGCTATTTTTTTAATGATATGACACCTTTTTGACTCTCAGCTTCAGCATTTAAAATTGGGAATCTCGGTAGCTGCAGCAAGCGCAAACAGAAGCTTTCCAATATCCTTCATTTTTTTCCAAAGACTTCAAGTAGCCTTGACACCTAAATCCTAGAGAACCCCTGCTGGTAGACTGACACTGGGACATGCTTCCTGCTTTCAAACAGAACAAGAAGCAACACTACAGGTGACCAATAGCCTCCCACAACAAATGTATCATTATGTTTAACTTTTAATAAAGAAACAGACTTTTATAGGCTGGGTCACATAAATCGAAGGAAATATTTTTGAGTCAAAAAAAAGATCCTCCAGCTTGATTAGCAATTTCCATACAGTTTTCCATTTTCTATGATTCTTACTACCCTTGTTTTTGACCAGACACTTCCAGCAACCACATTGTCCTGATGTGTTTTCAGAACCACTCAAACTACAGTATGCAGGAATCTAATAACTTGCTTCTAAGCATCTTGTATGAAATCTGGAAATATCAGAGGTTACACAGGTTGTTTTGGACTGTCCTGAAAGACAGCTCATGAAATTTCCCATGTAATGAAGATCAACAGCCATTCTGTAAAGGATACTTTACCTACAGAGCAAGGGCAATATCTGTCCCTGTCTGCCATCCTCCTACTCTTAAAGCCCCAATTCATCTCCGAGTCCAAGAAGACGTCTCAATAGTCTAAATCAACTAGGGGAATTTTACTCAACTTGCCCTCCCCCCCAAAAAAAATAATTCATGTGACCCCAGTCTTAGAAAGCAACTAGACTGGACTTACAAGAAACCTACTTGGGATATAGCTGTGGTGTCTAGAGGTTTGCAATTTTCTTGAAACAATGGGGTTATCATTATAAGAGAAACAACAAAGGTAATTATCAGAATCTTCATGTTAAATGGCTATTGAATCAGAACCAGCAACTGCTTGCCTCCTAACACTTTTATAAAACAATAAATCCCCTGTTTCTTTATGTTGTTGTCATTCTGCTACTTACAGCCTACTGTACTAGCAACTGACACTGAGGTTTTCTGTAGATTACTCTGGTATTTCTATGCATAAACAATGTAATGTCTTTTGTCCCAGAAATGTCAGCAATGGTGGAATTAGTAACCAAGCATTTTAAAGGAGCTATTCTGAATAAGGTCAATGAATTACAAAACCCTATGAATATGATAAGGAGAAAATTTTAAATGATAAAAAGACTCCAAAGAGTTTCCTAGAGCAGAAAATAAATATAATCTATATAAACATACACATGTATTGCATAGAAGCACTAACAGATTAGAAATCACATGGGAAAAGATAAATTTGTTCTGAAAACATAACAATAGATGTCACAAAAACTTCAGCAGAAAGAAAAAGGATAATGTGGAAAATGACACAGGGATAGCATCAGTACAGCAGGGACAACATCAATGCATTTCAATTTAATATAAATGCAACTTGAGTCAGAAAAGGAGAAACAGGAAGAAATATTTAAAGAAATAAAGGCTGACATTTTATCCACATGTGATTAAAACCATATACACACAATCAAAAATTCTAGTGCAAAGCAAACTAAAAACAAAGAAAACATTAGCATGGTATGCATGATAAAATTACTAGTACTTAGGAACACAGAGAAAACTTTTCAAAGGAGCTCTAGGTAGAAAAGCCACACTGCATTCAGGAAAACAAAGATAAGAATGGCTGCGGTGTTCACATCACAAAAAGCACAAGACAAAAGACAATGGGACAGCTGTAATGTGCTGAAAGAAAAATGACATTGTGGATCCAGTGAAAACAGCTTTCAAAAATGTTCTCACATAAGAGAAATACTGAGAGCTGAGTCATGAGTGATTTCTATATGGGAAAGGTTAAGGAAAGTTCTAGGGGAAAAAAAGAAAATGATATCACATGCAAACTTGAGTCCACTCAGAGCAGTGGTAGGTCAGTTTGGAAGATCTCTCTCTGTAAAGAAAAAGATCTTTTCCTTATGTTCTAATTCTTCAAAAGTATTTAGAAAAAAAACAAGAAAAATGGGACATCATATAGCTTATTAAATGTACTAAAAGGCCTGGAGTCTTGGTTCAGAACACCAGTTGCTCTTCTAGCAGATTAGGTTCTATTCCCAGCATGCATATGGAGGCTCATCACCACCTGTAACTCCAGTTCTAGGGGTCTGACATCCTCTTCTGGCCTCTAATGTCACCATCATGCACATGTCATACAAAATATACATACAGGCAAAATAGAAGATGGAACCATGGAGGACAAACCATTAGTAATTTCTAAAAAGCAGACAGAAGTGGTATGTCAGGCAAACATATGGTCGGCATACCCAAGTGGTCTAGAAGGCCTTCAGAAGCCACACCCTGGTTTTGATGACCCAGTTAGAGAAGATGGGTACTCCGGTCTCTTTGGAGCCCAGCATTACGTCCAATGATGGCAGCAAGCCAATGTTTACCACAAAAGCCTTCTCGGGCAATATGAGCACCCTCATCCCATCCATGTCTTTGCAAAGAACCTGGTAGTTTCTGGGACTCAAGAAGCAGGAAGTAGAGCTGCCCTTCAGGCTGTGGTTGAGAAGGACAAGAACATGGAGAAATGAAGGCCTTGAAGGAGGTAATTATGCTGTGTCAGGTGTGGTGACCTACAGTTAACAGTGCTTGATATTCAGGACCAAGTGGATGCTTGGCAGTGTCTTTAACACCCATCTTACCAAATCCAGGACAGTCAAGCAAAAGGACTTTCTCTGGCTTTAGCCCTTGAAACTGGAAACAACACTCAAGGGACTCTCCCTGTGTGTCCTCTGTGTCCTGGAGTCATGTTTGGGGCACTGGGAATGAATCTTGGCTGCAGCAGGGGTATATGCTCAGATGGAAATGGAAAGAACCAGCAGCCCTCAGTGTTCATCTCTCACTGGGGAGGTCTTTTTATTAAAAGTAAATCTCCTAAAATTAAAATAAGAGCACTTACTGCTCTTAAAGAAGAACCAGCTGGATTCCAAGCACCTATGTGGAAGCTCACAACTGCCTGTAACCCCAGTTCTATGGGATCCAGCATCCTCTCCTAACTTCTGCAGGTACCTGCACACACATAGTACACATACAGACACACACACACACACACACACACACACACACACACACACACACGCACACGCACGCACGCATATACGCACATAAATAAAAATAGATAAATAAAAACTAGCAGTAAGTAGAAATAAATTATTGAGTCTTACATTGTAAAATTGGAAGAACAGAGAATAATGAACTATGCAAATATTAATAATAAGAACACCAGAGTGGCTTTATTCATATCAAGGTAGACTTTTAAGAACGAATTCATAGTTGTGGGGAATTGAATGAGAATGTCCCCCATAGGCTCAGAGGTTTGAACAACTGGTCCCCTGTTAGTGGTAATATTTGGGTAGATTTAGGAAATGTGGCCTTCCTGGAGTAAATATGTCACTGGAGGCAGAGTTTGAGGTTTCCAAAGCTACATGCCATTCCTACTTGCTCTCTCTGCTTTCTGTCCATGGTTCAAGACATAAGCTATTCCTACTATGATGCCTGCCACTTACTACCATCTCTCCTGCCATAATGAACTCTTAACCCTCTAAAACCATAGCCCAAATTAACTCTTCCTTATATGAGTTGTCTTGTATGGTGGTTTGAAAGAAAATGGCCCCCAAAGGGAGTGGCACTACTGGAAGGTGTGGCTTTGTTAGAGTTGGTATGGCCTTGTTAGAGGAAATGTGTCACTGTGGGGGCGGGGGGTGGGGGGATCTTTGAGGTTTCCTATGCTCAGGATACCTACTGCCCACTATATCAGTTGATTTCTTGTTGCCTGCAGGATGTAGAACTCTCAGCTACTCCTCCAGCATCACATCTGCCTGCATGCCACCATGCTCCCCACCATGATGATAATGAACTGAACCTCTGAAACTGTAAGCCACCACCTCAATTAAATGTTTTCCTTTATAAAAGTTGCCATGGTCATGATATCTCTTGACAGCGAAAGAAACTCTAACTAAAACACCTTGGTCACAGTGTTTTACCACAGTAACAGAAAGTAACTAACACACTAGCTCTAGTAACAAAGAAGGAGTTGGTTTTTTGTTTTGTGTTTGTTTGTTTGTCTGTTTTGCTTTTGATACAGGATGTTATAAAACCCAGACTAGACTAGTATTTACTATGTAGCCAAGGATGATCTTGAAATACAAGAGACATTTTTATCTTAACAAGCAGTCTAATTTATCAAATGCTAATAATTCAAAATATATGAGAAAGTAATAAAAGGTTATAAAACACGTGAAGTAAAAACTGATAAATATGAAAGAAGAAATTAACAGATTTTTAATTATGATTAGAAATGTGTACACTCCTCTCCTAGTAGCTAAAAAATTAGACAGAATAAGATTATAGAGTTAACAACACTTACCTCCAATTTGGTTTAATTGATTCATCAAAGCAATTATGTGAGTTATTTTTTCTGCTCCTATGATAAGACACTATAACCAAGGCAATTTGTATAAGGAAGAATTTATTCTGGCTTGTGGTCCTAAAGGGATGATCATCCATCATGGTGGGGAGATGCCTTTGTTACTTTCATATTGCTGTCAAGACATCATGACCAAGGCAACTTTTAAAAGAAAAGGTTTATTTGGGTCTTACAGTTTCAGAGGGTTAGAGTCCATGACCATCACCTATCATGGGAGCAGTGGCTGAGAGCAGGCATCTTGACCAACAAGTCAGAGACAAAGAGAGCTAACTAGAAATGCCATAAGCTTTTAAAACCTCAAAGTCCACCCTCCAATGACAAACCTCCTCTAACAAGGCCACACTTCCTAATCCTTCCAAAATATTTCCACCAACTAGAGACCAAGTATTCAAATATATGAGCCGATGAGGGCCACTGTCATTCGAATCCCCACAGGAGGCAGAGTAGCAAATTGCAGGCATGGCAGCAGGAACAGGATGCTGAACACTCATATCTTCAAATTCAAACATAAAGTAGAGAGCAAATTAGAAGTAGTGTGAGGTTTTTAATCTCAAAGCCCACCACGACTGATATACTTCCTCAATCAAGGCTGCACTACCCAAATCTCCTCAAACAGTACCACCAACTGGGGATCAAATATGGAAGACTATGGGGGACATTTCTCACTCACACCACCACAGTAACCAAACAAGAGCATAATTCAGAGACTCCAAGTGCAGTTGGAAAATCTACTAAATATATACCATGTCTGGACCATAAAGAAAATCTCAAAGCATGTCACAGGGTAGAAAGTATACAACACATCTCTCCAACTATTATAAAATGAAAAGATACTAGGAAAGCCCCAAATATCTGAGAAAACAACATATTTCAAAATAGACTGTGTTTCAAAGAGAAATTGACAAGGGAGATTAGAAAATATCCCCTATCAAAGTTTATGATATACAAATAAAACAGTGCTCAGAAGAAATTTTACAGCACTGAACGTTTGCATCACCAATTCTTTAAATATCCAATATCTGTTATCCTCACATCCACACTGAGAACACAGAACAATAAAAACTGAACCCCAAAGTACAAAGAAGTAATAAAAAGCATTAAATCAATAAAATGAAAAGCAAACAAGAAAGAAAAATCAATAAAACCGTGGAGCCTTTTCAACCATAACGTTTTAAAAGATCAATACAAATGATCAACTTGTAGTGTGATTGATCAAAAAGAAAGTCAGAAATAACAAAAATCAAGTGAGACATCACAGAATGTTCCCAGGACATTACAAAGATAACCATAGAACAACATATGGATTATAAACAATGTAATAATATACGACAACGAAGTTGACACCTTGAGTGAAATGTATCAATCTGTCAAATGACCACATCTCATATACGAAACCTACTAAGCCTGACATGAGTCAAAAGACAGACCAAAACATCTGAGCATCTCATAAGGCAGGACACTCCCCATTGAAAGCATTCTTGGCATGGGAAGGAGTCCAGATTCAGTGAGTTTCACTGGTGAATTTAGTCAACCTTCTAGAAAAGAAGTAACAGCAATCTCACACAAAATAGGAGTGGGAGTACTTCCCACTCCATTTCTGGAGTCATTAGTGCCATTATCCTGACAATGGAAAACTATTAAGATTCAACAATTGTCAATATAATGTGGACATGTAGAGTCTGTCAATCATAGGGGTAACTCAACATGAATTAGTGAAATATATTATGAATATGAATTAATTTCACACTCCAAAAGTAAGTGTAATTCAGCACATACACAGAACAAAGTTGAAAAAGACAATGGGGGTAAGTTCAATAGATAAAGAAAATACACAATTAAGTCATATAATTAAAAACTGGAGGAAAGTGGGAAGGAGAGATTGCTCAGTTGTGGAGTACCTAGCTTCCAGTCCCAGCACCCACTTGGCAGGTCATAACCATCTGTAACTCGAGTTGCAGGGATGGGATGCCCTCTTCTGACATCCACAGACACTGAGCATGCTTGTGGTGGACTTACATACATGTAGGTAAAACACTTAGACATATAAAATAAAAATAATTTTTAATGGGGAAAAAACTGGAGGAAAAGACATACATATCATGTAAGCAGTAAGACATACATACCATGTGAGCAGTAACCAAAAGAGTTGGGGTGCTATTTTAAGTTAGACATGGTAGACCTTAAGGCAAAAATTAGTATGAGAGACAAAGTAGGACATTTCATCAAAACATTGAAAAGGTTTGCTCATAGAGAGATATACCTATCATAATCAGGTATAGTCTGAATGCTGAAACTATCAGTGTCTGTTATTCAGATCATACAGTATTTGGTACTTTGCTGCTCATCAAACTCAAGCATCCTTTGCTAAACAATCAACAGAATACAAAGGTTTGAGCTTTTAAGCTGTGTCATCCTTTGGAATTTTGAAAGCCAACAACTGTTGTCTAAGCTTAGGTTGCTTTGATCATGGGCCTCTTTCTCTCCTATGAATTAACCTCTGGGGGGATGTTAAAATAATTTCCTCACCCATCTTTTCCTGATCCTTTACATTATAACAATCAACTCAATACCCACCAGTATATTTCTCAGAGTGGCACAGACTTCAATGACTCACAGCCCAGCTCTGGCATCAGACAGCCAGAATTCTCACCCGTTTGCTTCTGGCCCTTCTACACTCAGTTGTGTGGTGCTGAGCAAGTAGCTGAACTCCTCTGTGCCTCCTTTCCAGATGGCAGAACCTGCACCACACATTCTTCCTGAGAATGCAGAGTACAATGCCCAGCTGCTTATACTCACAAGTTTTTGTTCCACCTTGCTTCACAGCAGCTGCTGTTCTGAGCCTTCTCCTTGCTTCCATCCCCCCTGCCCATATCACAATGGCTCCATATCCCAATTTTAGAATCTGCTTTTAGTGCTTCTGTTCAGGGAAACCTTTCTCCTGACTGAATGGTTTTACATGCTGGCCTTCTATACTATTCCTTTCCATTTGATCCCTCAGATATTTTGGCTTCTTCTGCAGTTCAACTCCAGACTCAACAGCTCTAGCTCGAGACCTATCCATTTGGACATTCCAAGGTAGAGATGCTGAGAGTACAGTTGCCCCTCCCAAATTTACTCTGGAAAGCCTAGTCACAATGGAAAACACTTTAAAGAATATTATATGACTGCTGCCTGTGAACGTGGGCCAAGAAAATGAAAAGAATAGATGTACAAGCTGGAAGGCTTGTGGCAAATGGAATATACAATCAATTTTACCACTCAGTCTAAGGTTAGGAACTTCTGATACCAACCAGAACAAAACAAGCCTTGGATCAAAGTGTTCTGATTGTCGTGCTTTGGCAAGTACAATGCAGAGATGTAATTGTGCATGCACTGTGCTTTGATGAGTCAAAGACGCACCTCCCTCAAACACACCAGGGGCCTTGTCAGAACAGACAGATAACCAACTGACTCCTACAGATGCAGCTGTGTATGTCACCTTGGGGAAATCAAGACCCCAGCTGCTGAGAAGAACAAAGACGAGATTTTGCTGGAGACAATTTTGTGTAGCATAGGAAGAATTTCCGCTGCCTTCAGCTTGATCTGTGCAAAGCAGCAAGTCATTGGCTCTCATGAGTCTGCTCCAACATTTACTCCCAGTTGGAGGAGACTTTGCCCTCCAAGGCATATTTAGAAATGTTGACAGATACGTTTGTTTATCAAGACTGTGGAAGTTTTATTGGCATCTCATGGGTAAGAAAGGCCGGGGATGGCCGCTAAACCATTTGTAGAAAAGCCCTGTAGCACCAACGATTATCCATCCTGAACACCAGAAATGCTGCAATGAGAGACTGTCCCATAGAAATGACCAGGATGAACTCCATGGCTGACAGGAGGCACAAGAGTCCTCATAACATCCCCTGGTCTGATTCTAGTTCCCCCAGCCCTGAATCCAAAGCCTTTTGACAGTAATTCAGTGCTCCCACTAGTGACAGCCAGGCTGTCTTGGAGAACATCCTTTTGCTGATCTCCCCTCTTGCTCTTCAGCACTCTGAGACAGTAGTGCAGTTCCACTGTTTTCTTAATATTTACCCCCATAAATATTAGTGGATGGCAGTACCATTGATCTTTCCTCTTCAGCAGCCTAAAACATCAATTGTAATTATTTAATAAAGTCTTCTTCATAATCTAGTGAATGCTATGGAAAGTCTGACAAAAATAAGGCACATTTATACCAATCCAGTTTTAAATAAAGCAGGGTAGCTCCATAAGCCCATTTCATGGACTACATAAATTTTACAGATTCTGTGTTAATCATAATTCCTGTTTCTGAAGTTCAAATCTCCTCCCCCCCCCCCCC